>JAQQZT010000037.1:34300936-34313474 GCA_030068275.1 Clarias platycephalus | reverse complement strand
ACTTAAACCCAATTGAGCATCTCTGGAGAGACCTAAAAATGGCTGTCCACCAACGTTTACCATCCAACCTGACAGAAATGGAGAGGATCTGCAAGGAGGAACGGCAGAGGATCCCCAAATCCAGGTGTAAAAAACTTGTTGCAAGGGGGTCCTGCTGAGTCCTGCTCACTCAGGAATATCTGATCATTTCGATTCATATACATTCACATTTTATACAAACTTCCATAATTTCTAGTAATACCTGTAAAATGCCAATAAGGTAGAAAGTAAGCAATAAAAACATTTAAGTGCATACACATCTTTTAATCTCTGACATTCTGGATTGGAGCAAATCAGTAATCTGACTGATTCTGGAGAGGTCATGTGTTTAGTCACTAGATGGAGACAAACATGTACAAGACCATGGCTATGAATCACTTCAAGCATTTAGGTTTATAGAGAATAAGCACAGGTTATTATAGGTTTAATAGGTTTAATATTGCACATGATTTGTGTATTCTGTACAGAAGACGCACAGCTAATAATCTTATTCGCTTTAATCTCAGAGTCAGATTGAAATATTGCAAACATTTTTATTTGCCTTTATTTCTTAAAGGACATCAAATGTGTTGTGAAAAGTTACAGCTTTAGGCTGTGTTGGCGTAGGAATAAGGGAACATAAAAAGACAACAGATTTAGGACCTGCGTTTCCCCCGTCTCGGAACGAGAACCTTTCAGATTCGACTTTTTTTTTTTTTTTACCCCCTCCAGGTATGACTGGTATATGGCATGACATAAAAAAAACATTAAAAATGAACCTGACCAGCACAAGGGAAAGATTTTCCATCTGTACGTATTTCATCTGCAAACCCTGTTTCACTCTCCATTAGGCAGAGCAAAAACAACAACAACAACAACAACAACAGTAATTTATTCTGAGTCTAACTTGTCAAGTGTAAGGTTGAGAACATTCTCCTGCTTCATTGTATATTTTCCCCAAGAGAAATGCAAATTTATTTTTGGGAAGCATGCAATCAGCAGAAAACGCCTGGATTAACTCACTCACTCACTCACTCACTCACTCACTCGTTTTCTATAACGCTTATCCTATACCGGGCCGCAGGACACCCGGAGCCTGTCCTAGGGGACTTGGGGCATGAGGCAGGGGAACAAACAATCACAGGGCACACGCACACACACACACACATGGAATACCTGGAGGAAACCCAACAAACATGGCCAAAACATGCAAACTCCAGGAACAAAGACTTGAGGCGGGACTCGAACCCTCGTCAGTAAAATAAAAACATGTTCAGGCTTTAGGCTTTTTTCTTGAACCTGTTGTCAGCGAAAGTGCAGATTTAAGAAAGCATAAAGAAAAACTAATACTGATGAATAAGTGTGGAGTTTCTCTTTTGTAATCCCCCCCCTAATGCCCTAAGTCTCCTGGGATAGGCGTACTGTATAGACGATGAGCAGTGTTGGTGGACGTTGCTTTTTAAAGCAACTAATTAATGTCATTAAAAAGTAATCAGTTACATTACTACTGATAAAAGTAACTAGTTCGAGTACTTTTCCATTGCAGAAAATGAAAACTCCTTTGTGATTCCTCATGCATGTTATTTTAGTCAAGACGTTTATAATTATTCTTACACCCAACACTGACGATGAGTGAGTGATTTTTACATTTGCGTTTGTGTTCCTTTCTTCCCTGACTGAATCGTCTCCAACTCTGTGTTTGATCAGGATTTTCTGCTTCAGCTGCTGTGAAATCTGAGGAATCCAATGATTCAGCTTGAGACGTTCAGACTTTTATTTCCTTATTAAGTAATCCTTATATTAAAGACATAAGGATATGTTTACATGTTTATATGTCTTTTAAGGTCATTAGACACCCTAACTACAGCATGTCTACGGGTGTGCAAACTTTTGAACTCATTAGTGAACAAAATGCCTGACTCTGATCCAGTTGGTGTAATATTTATGTTAATTAAATTATTATTGAATTCTGTTTCTGAGTGTAATATGGGGGGTACAAACTTTTGCCATCAAGCCCACTTTTGCTCCTACAACCAAAAGAATAACTATCAAGCAAAATAATCACTAATATTCTCTCTCTTTCTCAGTCTCTCTCTAATTAAAGTTAAGCTGTTGAATAAGTTATCTTTGGCATGAATTAAAGCTTAAATATTCTTTTTTTTTTTAAATAATTATTATTTCAGCTTTCCTTCTCCAGTTAAATCACCCATAACGAGTCCTAACGTCCGTCCATTTTACTTCTCCTCCCTCATTTGTTCAATAACATTTATTCAATAATTGGATTCATCATAAACCCTTTTCTAAAGCTTTAGCGCTCACACTTACTCATTTCCAGCTCTGAATTGTAGCGGGCCTCTCGTAATTACGACTGCAGTGGGACTTTTATGAGAAGACTTTATGCTTTTAGTGAGTTAATTTGTCTTGCTATAATTACGCGCACCGAGCCGTATGGTGATGTGGGAGTTTGTTGTTATGACTCTGTTTACGCGGTTGAAAATGAGTCACCGTTTTCACCGTGACCGATGCAGACAGCTTCGGATGGAAATGCAGGTGCACTACAAATTACGACGTTACTGTGTGATTTACGTATTAAAGAGTCAGCTCTTAAAATCAGAGGTGGATAAGACTCGGATATCCTGGGAGGCCGGCGTTTCAGATGTAAATAACGTATCAGTCCGATCATGGCTCCGGTGTACTGAGAAAACTTTCTACCTTGATGGTGTCCAAGCACTAGTGAAACACTGGGATAAGTGCATTAGTGTAGCAGGGGATTATATAAAGAAAAATAAAGTTTTAACTTTGTGTCATGTCTGAGATCACTGCCGAGAGAGCGTCTATGCCAGCTCCGGTCTTGGTGATACGCTTCGGCTGGCAACCAGTCATCGTCTCTGTCCTTTCAAATCAATAAAGCGTGACAAATTTAGCATAACTGTGCTTCAAGATGAGCAATTAGCTGCTCGCTTTACTGAGAAGAGACATACAGTAAAGAACAGATGAATGATGATGGAGCATAATGATGGACCCTATGACGTTAGGGAGTACAGTGGCATCGATGGGACTGACTGGTGATGTGCGTAACGAGCAGGTGAATTCGAATGAGTCCCGGATCTTATCTGCATGACAGGTGGCGATGCCTACTGAAAAGCTCTTTTTTCATGAAAAGTGGTGCGTCCGCAGCCACCAGGCCGGCACAATGGACGCTCAGGGGACGTTCGGAGACGTTCGGGGCGCATGCATAATGCATTATAAGAAGGTCAGTCGAGACCGTTCTTGAGGACGCTCATCGTGCAGATGTAGGACACTTTAATTATATGCAGAGGTTTTTAAGTATTGAGTTGGCTTGCATAAATAAATCCTCTGCTAAAAGTTCAAGTACGGCTTGAGATTTTTTTTCTCGCTCCAGTTAGCAAAGTATAAACACTTTAAAAAAAAAAAAAAAAAGCTTCAAAGTTATTTCATTGGGTCTGATTTCACTAGTCAACCAAGGAACATGAGACAATCATTACTTTAACACAGCTTTATTTATGGACTGTTATCTTGGATTGGGTTAAAGATTTTAAAACTTGAAGCCATCAGAATAAAAAAAAGGAAAACAATGTTTTTTATGTAAGATATGTCAAAAGTAAAAGGTGGGGGAACGAAAAAACATAAATATATAAATTTGTATAAATACAAGAAAATGCAGTTAGGCATCCATGAACATATATGCGTATAGACATGGCATGACGTGTGGCATGCACACTTAGCGCTGAGTGTCCACACTGTTATTCAAAAGTGATTTGGCTCTGTTCAGACTCTCTCACTCACTCACTCATTATCTATACCACTTTATCCTGTATCCAGGGGTCACATCCAATTTGGGAACGCCAATTAGCCTAATCTGCATGTCTTTGGACTGTAGGAATAAACCGGATTATCTGGAGGAAACCCACCAAGCACAGGGAGATCATGCAAACTCCATGCAGACCAGAGGTGGGAATCAAACCCTCGACCCAGTAGATGCGAGGCGACAGTGCTGACCACTATGCCAGCGCTGACTTTGCATCCCGATCCTGACACGTTGTCAACCCATTGGTATTGAGTGCTGTGGTAACGATGCAGGAGGCTCACATGGGGCACAATATTTCTTCATATATTGCTCTGTTTCTGTATATTTCTTCAAGCTTCGCCTGTACTGATGCATTTCTCTTTGTCTTCTGTCCAGGGTCTCTTGTTCTTCGTTTCTGAAAATACAGTTTATTTACTGTAGCTGCACAGAAAAATTCAAGGCCTTTGCTTTGACATATTTATTGGTAATAGCACCAAAAGTGGAAAAAAGACCTTCTGCAACCTCCTAATCCACAGCAACTGAACTTTTCACAAAATTATAAATGTGTATTTCCATCTCACCTTCTTCCACATGTGTGGTTGAACTTTCCCGTCAGGTTGAGGGTGGACAGTGTGGAGAGCGTCCAGACAGGCGCATCTTTACACGATGAATCTGATTTCAAGCAACTCTGGATGTAGCTCAGATAGGATTCGTACAGATCAGATTCAATGTTTTTTTTTTTTTACTGTCCAAAGTAGATGAACGGAATCTGATAATAATCAGATATAATAATGCATATGCCAAAAATCTGATTTGGGCTGGCAGTCTGAACAACGCATAATCAATCAATCAATCAATCAATCAATCAACAATGATATCTGCATGATGCATTAAAATATAGATATATAATAATATTCTCTCTTTTCCTGTTTGCCTCTCACTCCTTTAAGCAATAAATCACACGCAGGCTACCGCACATTATCCATTTAGGTCGGGATCTTTCTGTGAATGCTCACACATCATTTAGGAAACACGTTGTACAGAATCACACACACCACAGGAGGTATTTATCCGAATGAAATTTCTACATCAGACTGGCACACGCATGCGTCATTCACAACATATCCCGCTTTACACACAGCAATGAAAGGAAACATTTTCTCAGAATTCTCACATCAAAGTTCCATAAAGGGAGATTTTGTTGAACAGTAGTGCAGGTGCAAATCAGATAGTTACGTACAGTTACGTACTATGGAGCACCTGGATACATTGAAATTCTGAAAACGTGTGTAGGAGATATTTTACGTTATATGTAAGAAAGGAGTCTCTGCTGTTGATGCTTCAGGATAGAGAATATTCCCAGTAATGTAACAAGCTGTATTTTTTGGCTCATTAGTGTTGAGAGAAAAGAGAGAGAGCGAGAGAGAGAGAGAGAGAGAGAGAGAAGCGGGTGAAAAAACGACAGCTTTAGACTTCTAGAAGAAGAAGAACTAACTTGTTTAATGGACGTTTCACAACAGTAAAGCCGATTTCATCCATTTATGGTTAAAAACACAACAGACCCATCATGGGTAATTTGCTGTGGTGTGAAAACAGGGAAATAATCAAAATCTACATCTCATCTCATCACATTCAGGCTTGAAGCAACAGCTCTATTAAACAAGGAACACAGGCGCATGGTCCCTGATTAATTGCGAGCATTAAATGTTAGAGTTTCATTTCTGTTCACATCCAGAAATTTAATCTCATTTTTAGAAACGAGTCCTGCTCTGTCTGTGCGTCTTCATGCGTTCATGCCAATACTGAGACGTCATCAGCGTTAACCTTTCGGCATCAATTACAGCCCCCCTGCAGGCCCAGTTGGATAGCAGTCCCCTCCGAATAATTGCAGGTTAATCACTGTGTTCGGATCTCTGAGACAGTGTCATGTGAAGGATCCGAGGCTCTAACTGGCCTTTATTAGAATTTCTGAACACAGCTTTACACGTGACTATTCTCTCAAATATGACTGAGCAAACAAAACCACTCCAGTGTCCAGTGTCTGGCAGATGTGCAATAAAGGTGTGTAATCAGGCAACGCTGAGATGCCCGTAAGCTGAATACATCTATTACAGTAAAGCTGAACCAAATGGGGATATTATCCAGTACAAGAATTCTTGAGGCTGTTACAGTATTAAATAGAATATTTTTGAAATTAAAATATACAAATGTAAATTTTCTGTAAAGTTTTCTGTAAAACAGTAAGTGGTTTTGGCTTCATCATAATTAGCCAGATGTGACCCTAGCTATAATTTTATACAATTTACTTACAATAACTAACATGTAAGTAAACATTTTAGGCTATACATGTACTGTACGTACAGAATATAACAGTAGGCCTCATGTTAACTAACAAGTCAAGCGAGTTTGCATATTGCTATGTGTTTTTTTTTTTTTCCATTTACCAATTCACACAATATAACTTACAGGCTAATAATAGCTAGATTTTTTAAAGCTAGATTTAGCCTAATGTTAGTTAGCTTGCTAGTGATCTAGGCTACTGGGACAAGATTATTTTCAACTTGATGTTGCCTACGTAGCTTGTAAGTAACCCTGGATACATGTTTACACAATATACTGTTCTGGCCGACATTAGCTAGCTAGCTAGCAGCTTTTGCCATTGTTTAACAAAATCAATTTGTTGACTAAGATTAGCTAGCTTGTAAGATACCCTGGCCACATGTTTACACAATATAATACACCACTAATTTCAGCTAACTTGTTAAAGACTCTTGACTGCCACTTAAAATATTCAGCCTAATGTTAGCTATCTTGCTAGATGTTCTAGTTATTAGTTTGCATGATATACAGTATATTAAGCCTAATGTTAGCCAGTTTGGTATTGACCCTACAGTAGCTGCAGGTTTACAAATTAATACATGGTCTATTTTCAGCTAAACTGTTAGAGACTATTGACTACAACTGTACCCAATAAAACACTCAGTTTAATGTTAGCTTGCTTGCTACAGGAGTTATCCTGGCTACATGTTTACACAACTCTAGTATTTGGTAGCTTGCTATACTGACATTAGCTAACTTGTAAAACACGTTGCTAGGTTCCACAACATATTATTTGGATATTCTTAGCTAATTCTTAGAGACTCTGACAATATACCATTTAGCCTTATGTCAGCTAGCGGTCCTGCTTAAAGTTTACACAATATAACACTCAGGATAATGTTAGACATCTTGTTAGCAATCAAGGCAGCTAGTGTATACAACATGCTGTACTAGTTTTCCTTATGATAGCTAGCTTGCTAGTGGGCTTAGGTCTAATTTTATTAATAAGTCTAATTTTATTAAAGATTTTATTGACCAAATCTACAGGCTTACACCTACTGCTAGCAAGACTGCAGTTCCTTGCAAATGTATTCATACCCCTTGAACTTTTCTACAGTTTGTCACGTTACAACAACTAATGTAAATGTATTTTTTCCTCCCACTAAATTAGCACAAAGTGGTACAACCATTAATTTTCCTCAAGGAAAAGGATGAATTATCAAATCTTTTCAAATTTTTTTACCAATCAAAATATGAAAAGTTGGACATGCATTTATATTTAGCCTCCTTTTCTCTGACACCCCTAACTAAAATCCAGTGGAACCAACTGCCTTCAGAAGTCACCTAAATACTACATACAGTAGAATTCACCTGTGCGTAATTTAATCTCAGTAAAAATACAGCTGTTCCGTGAAGCCCTCAGAGGTTTGTTACAGAACATTAGTGAACATACAGCATCATGAAGCCCAAGGAATACACCAGACAGGTCAGGGATACATTTGTGGAGTAGTTTAAAGCAAGGTTAGGTTGTGAAAAAAAAAAATCCCAAGCTTTAAACATCTCACGGTGCACTGTTCAATCCATTATCCGAAGATTGAAAGAGAACTGCAAACCTACCAAGATACTGTATGGCCATCCTCCTAAAATGTCGGGCACGGAGAGCATTAATCAGAGAAGCAGCCAAGAGGCTCATGGTAACTCTGGAGGAGCTGCAGAGATCCACAGCTCAGGTGGAAGTAAACATGTGGAAGAAGATGCTCTGATCAGGATTGAACTTTTTGGCCTAAATCTAACACTGCACTCTGAACACTCTATTCCCACCATGAAACATGGTGGTGGCAGCATCATGTTGTGGTGATGCCTTTCTTCTGAAGGGACAGGAGTATGAACACTTTTATACATACATTTTATACTTGGAATACAGACAAGTTTAAGGGGCATGGATACTTTTGCAAGGCACTGTACTAGTTTACACATTATGAAATAATATAATAATTAGTCTAATCTTAGTTAGCTTGTTGACTTTGGCAACACGATAACAATAGCCAGTTTTAAATTATAATATCTTATAATAACTAGTTTTTATTAATCCTGGTTGCCGGATTAGACAAAGAAATAATTAGCACAGTGCTAGCTGGCTTGTTGGCAACGTACGAGCCAGTGCTGGCGCAGCAGGGTTTTATAATCTCATTTGGGTTTGGGTTGACGGAAGGGTTTTGGTCTCATGTTTCAAATCTCGAGCACACAAGAGCCTTCTTCTGTCATATTTTTTCCTCCTCCTGCAGGATCTGTATAATTCATGTGGAGATAAGTTGAAGGTGCAGTTGAAGATGCAATTCTGATTTTGCCTCATTATCTCCACAGCATGAATATTCACTGTCTTATTGAATTACAGTAAAGCAGATGTAGATTTCTGCCTCTACATCCAAAGTCCCATACATCCAAACTGATGAATTTCAATAGAATCGAACAGAAGCTGGTGAGGGGTGAGGAAAGAGTTTTGCAAAGAATAAACTGCTGTTATAACCCAGCAGGGTTTCTTGTTTTAGGCACTGTCTGGGTCTAAATTAAAATTATTAAAATAATAAGGATAATTAGCTATTATTATAGGTTCATAATTTGAATTATTTAAATTCTTTTTCATTAAATGGTTCTTGTAATTTCAAATTTTGAAAAAATATGTTGTTTTTGTAAGCTGTATTTTCAATAGGGCAGTGTTTTTTTTGTTTGTTTTTTTTTTGGATCGAAGTACTCTTCGTCGTGTTTTTTCCTTCCCTGCACCGTGCTCGTTAAGCAACACTCGGTGGCTGACTCACAAATATCTCTCAAACATCAGCCAACGAGCACACAGCATACACTTGTACACTTTTTCCCCCATGTATGGTCACGCTGGCAAGTGTTGTGGTGCCAGTGTTAATCACAGTGATGATAATAAGTATTATGATCATGTTGGCGTAAACATGTTAGCCAAACCAATCACTGCATCGCTCTGCAGATTAGTCATGCTCTTTAATTATGTTTCAATTATATGTCTCTTTTTACTGAAGTAGGAAAAAATGCTAATGTATTGACTGTGTAACTGTTTTTTTTTTTTTTTAATGGACCTATTGTGGAAAATGAGTCCTTGAACCCATCCATTAATTAGCAGCTAAAGCCACCAGCCAAGAATAATCATTATAAAAAAGATAATAGTAGTGTGTGTGCCCTGAGGTTAACAGCAGGAAGGAAGGAAATGATCTGCACAGTACATTTAAAGACACTAAAAGAGGCGTAAATGCGAAACACTTAAGACTTAATTGTGCATTTAAAAAAGCCCTCGCTGGACTTGCTGGTTTTGGTATGTACCATGAAGTGCTTATGGAAGGAAAATTTTTAAGGACATAGTTTAAAGGAGCTGTTTGTAATTTGTCGAGATTTCTGTTGCTTTAATGTGAACTATAATTGCAATAAAAACATGAAAAGTGCTCAAACCGTCCCTCCAGCTGAGCCACACCCATGCAAAAACATAGCTTTAAACACAAATGCCTCTTTGTGTTGTTTTTGTGTTTCATGGAGCTCAGCACAACTATTGCTCCATTCCCACCATGAAACATGGTGGTGGCAGCATCATGTTGTGGGGATGCCTTTCTTCAGAAGGGACAGGAGTATGAACACTTTTAATGGAGGTGGAGCACATTTCAGGGCCAGAAAAATGCAAAGAAAGAAATGAGTCGGGTAACAATTATATAGAATCGCTGAATATTTAAATATAACAAGGCAATGCTGAATGCTTTAAAAACACTGCAGCTGTATATCATAGGTTTATATTAATACGTCGTAGTATGTTTCTATAGTAACACTTTACGTAGGAGCAATTATGATGTTTTTGCTGATGAAGGAGAATAATTATGAAACAAGAGAAGAGAAGTTGTGTTATGAGAGAGAAGGTGTTTGAGCAATGGGAATTTGGAATGGATGAGTACACTGTGAAAGGTATTTTAGAAAATGAAGAAAGAGCACAAGGAATAATGTAAATGATGGGTTCCTTAAGGGTTGTGGGACTAGAAAAGAGGATTTAATCTGAAAGGAAGACCAAAACCAGAAGGTGGCAGTAACGCAACATAGTGGATGCCAGAGATTGGTAACGTCCAAGAAGGCAAGAATTATGGAAGGAGTCTCCAGTGTCAGCAGACGTAACAGTCAGAAGTAAAGCAGTAACTCGTGAGGACGTTTTAAGAAGAGTTTTGCAGTTTTTCTAGAACACAACAAATAAGAGAAGCAACAAGAAAGTGATAAAACCTGTTCTGGAGACGTTTTATAACATTTAATGTGACTACAATTAAACATAAAACACAAATAACGCCGGTTGTGTTAAAAGACTGCTGTCATATTATCGATATCGAGTCGCGATTAATCTGCACAAACTGCAACATTACTCTCGTAAACGTTCAGACATTAATCTCCGCAGCACCACATACTGTACTCACAGAGCACAGACTGTAGAAGTGCACACTTTCACTGGACAGAGATCTCAGCCTGGGCCTGGATCGATGTGCTTATTGACTGAACTCTTTGGCACATGCACTACACCGGAGATGATTAGATAATTGATCTGGAGCTAAATGAACTGCCCCACAGAGCCATGTGACTCCTGTACATCATGCGATGCTCGGTGCGGGAGAATTACCCCACGATCAATAGCAGCTTTTACGGACTCTCAGCACAAGAGAACCTATTCTATATATCTCATATCGTACAGCAGGGAAAGATTAGCCACTTTACCTTCTTAAAGAGCCACATTCTTATTCATCAATCCATCTATGATCTGCATGGGGCCAAGCATGGGGCCATGGGGCTTTCCCCTTGGCTAAGTGTGCCACTTTGTGCCAAGTTCTTGCCTCGTTCTATAGAATGCTGATGAGACTTTATAGTAACTTAGTGTTCAGCTTAATTTTAATTCATTCACATACAGTACGTATCTTGTAACACAGTTTTCACATCACATGCTTTTTCTCCAAATGATTTTTGGCCCACGTTTTGAGTTTGAACTGATACTTTAACATTTTGCCCATTTTTTTTTTTTTTTTTTTACTGAACATGTTCACAGATTTCTCTTTCTAAGCCTGTTTAGTTTAATCACCTTATAGCTTTGCTCTCTTCATGGAAAAGCAAAGCCTGGATATTAACAATAGGGGGAAATAAACTTGGAAATTGAGATGTTTGTGTTTTGTGTCTATTTATTTCTCAGCCTCAGTCCAATCTAAGATTTCCACTCCTTTACAATTGAAGCTTTGTCGGTTTCACTTGAATTGTCAATATATGCAAATCTACTTTCTACAACTCTCAAAAAGAAAGAAAAAAGTCTCGCATCTTGGCATGGTGTGATGTAATGTCTGACTAATTTAAATCATTTGCATGCAAAGCCTTCAGGCAGTGACGTGCAATAACTTCTCTGAGGACTGGGGTAGAACTTGGGAATAGTCCGTGTACCAATACTTTTGCAAGCGCAGTGATGAAATGAGTTTTTTTTTTTTTAAAGACTCATAGTGCACAGATAGCACTGGAGCATGGGATAAATTTCCATCAGTTGGTTCGCCGCTTCACTGAACCAGGGATGAGGGAAACGAGGGATAAGATTCAATACTCAAGCTTGAAATATCTCACCATGACGTACTCAGAACAGTATAATTCGTCACATTAAAGTGATGAGAATTTGTCAATTTCTAATCAAAAATTTCAAGTGGTAGTTTGTTTGATTGCTTTTTTGTAATGTTAGCTTCTTCTTTTTTTTTAAATCAAAAGTAGTCAAATTCCTTATGGTGTCAACCCCAATTTTAAAAAACGCTCTTTTCACGGTTTTCCTCTGAGCTTGTTTTGTTCTATCACTACAAATAGACCTTAATATTCATTAATTATTTTTCAATTCGATATATAAAACTAGCTACATTTCATCTAGTGAATATACCAACTGGCTGCTAAATTTGGGAAATATTTTACTGTAGCCTCATGGAATCCCGTATGATATGTCAGCATTTTCTCCCAGTTATATTGTATATACAGTAGGTGGCTTAGTGGTTAGTGCTGTACTGTCGCCTTGCACCTCCAGGGTCCAGGTTAAATTTCTGCCTCAGGGTCCGTGAGCATGGAGTTTGCACGTTCTCCCCGTGCCTGGTGGGTTTCCTCCCACAGTCCAAAGACTTTGAACATGTTCACAACCAATAAGGAGATGTTAGAAGATACAAAAGATAGAGACTTGTGGGCCTCCGAGTGGCGCAGTGGTAAAGCGCTCGCCCTATCATCCGGACATCGCTGGTTCGGTTCCCGGGTGATGCTGTTTCCTCTCACAGCCGGAGGTCTAGAGAGAGCTGATTGGCCGAGCTCTCTCAGGGGGGGAGGGATGAGAGGTACTTTGTG
>JAQQZT010000037.1:34277798-34291875 GCA_030068275.1 Clarias platycephalus | reverse complement strand
CGGTGCGTGAGCGAGCAGTTCGAAAAGATGCGGTCGGCTGACGTCACGCGGTTCGGAGGAAACACGTGATAGTCTTCCGCCCTCCCGGCTGAGTGGTAGTAGTAGCCTTAATGTGGAGCCCCCTAGTGATGGGGAGGAATTGGCCATGACTAAATTGGGGAGAAAAATTGGAAATACCCAAAAAATAATAAAAAAAAAATGCATTTAATAACTGGTGTAACACCAATGAGAATAACATCTATAACGATAACATCTATGATGATAACATCTATGACAATTTCGAGAAAAATCTTAACTATTTACAAACTGGTAATTTACAAACTGACAAATTATGTAAAAATCAATGAATTATTAGATGTAGTTGGTTTTTCTGTCCACTTTTGGCAGTTATAATTATAAAATGAGTGACACTAATGACAAACTTAAAAGCTTCTCATAAAATGATGATGACATCTCTAAGTGACCTCTGACACAGGAACTTCAGTTGTCAAATGTATTTAAAAATAAAACTAATTTTCTGACAAATGTAGAGATAAAAACCTTTCTTTTATTTATATAGATTATTAATTATAATACATTGTTGCTCATGGTTTTGGTGTTTCAATTATTTTATAAGATACAGTATTGATGTTATTTTTTAGATAAAAAGTATATGCTTACACTTCCATGTATGATCATAGTGACAAGACAACTTTTTTTTTTTTAATGCTGCAATTAAATATTGAACATCAAAGTAAGAAAATGTGTTTGATGATTGAAAGGGCATACTACTGTATATTTTCTGAACATATACAGTACAAGGATTTTGTTTGTTATGTTCATTTAAATGATTTGGACACCAGCAAAGCACTTTTGTAGAATGACCCATGTATAGTAACACACACACACACACACATTACAGTAGGTGTTGTTAAATGCACTGCTCTGATGAGATCATTAAACTGCGTGGAAAACACACACACACACGTGCGGTCCCTTTAAACAGTCCCTGATTTAATTGGCCATCTTTGACGTCATTAAACTTCTTTAAACATCTCGAGTAAAAGCGGAGGATTGACACGCGGACACGCGCGCGCGCGTGCGGAATAGCGGGGAGGCGGCGCACGTGCCTTCTTCATTCACCAACGGAGGAAATTGTCTTTAACTGTGAGTTATGGTTTATCATTTTATGTAATAAATAAATAGAGTAAAAGCGCGGTGATACGTGTGTGTGTGTGTGTGTGTGTGTGTGTGTGTTTGAGTTTGTGTTTGAGTGTGTATGCACGCGCTTATCCGTGCCACCGAAATTCATACCTTTATTTCAGTAGGCGACGGAACAGTTTTGCGCGTGACAGCATCGACTAAAGCATGCAGGTGTTTATTAAAGCTGATGTTTTTTTGTTTTTTTTTGCTTTGCTGCATCATGCACAGACAAGTGCAATAAACTATGGATGTCAGAATAAGATTTTTAGATGCCTAATGTCTTATTTTGTTCCATGATTGTTGACATGTAGTGGAGTTTATGCACTTTTTCACGTTGTCTCATCTACTTATTGATTTTTATGTGTGATTCATATTTATAATGTATAAGTCTTCAAAGGCAGTGCATGTGTTTGTTGTTGTTAATGTGATATTGGAAACAATTAATTTCTTTTTCAACATACTATATACATGCCATAATTTTTTCATTTGTTGTTTTATTCACATTATTATTATTATTATTATTATTATTATTACATCATGTGTTTTTTTATTTTATATTTTTTTTATACATATCATTCATGTGATGTTTCACCTGGAGTTCATCTATGCAGTTTTTATGCATGATATATTGATATAGAGGGATAGATAGATAGATAGATAGATAGATAGATAGATAGATTAGTTTCTTAATCCTAAATGAAAATTATGTTGCAGCAGCTGTGTTACAGATTACACAAAAACATACAAGCAACAAGATGAAGAAGAATATTAAGCCTAGTTTACAATGCAAAAGTCACAATACATAAAAAGTTTTTTTTTTTTAAGTTGAAGAACTGAACTGTTTCTGTGTACTGTACATGTACATGATGATTGTATATACAGGTGGGAACTTAAGTAACTATACATAAGGTGCACTAGCAAGTTGAAATATTAATAAAAGAAAGAATTAAAGGACACGTCAGTGGAATTAAAGCAGAATATACAGTACTGTATATGAGTCATATGTCAGAGAAGGCGACCCCTTGATTGTAAAGTCTAAGAGTTAGACTGCTGTTGTTTTGATTTCACTTGTTCAATCTTTAATTTATTTATTTTTTTGTTGGTTGTTTTCTTTTTCCAGAATTGAATGAATGTATTGTTCTGTTTTTTAAAATCCTAAATAACTTAAAATACATGCCAGAGTGCACTCTAGGCTCCAAAAGCTTTTTATTTTGCAGATAGAGTGCACAGATGTAGTATACAGTATATACAGGTCTATCAAATAATTATTATTGTTATATAGAGAAGTAATAAGATGCACTGTGGCATGGCTGCTACTTCATCGCTCCAGGGTTCTGTCGTGAGCTTGGTTTTCTTTCTGTATGGAGTTTCACATGTTCTTGCAGTGTTCCTTTGGGTTTCCTTCAACATGAAGTGAATTGATTATGCCTCTAGGTTTAAATGAGTAGTGTCCGGTGATAGATCAGCAATCCTATCCCAGGATGTATCCCATTTATGATCAGTGCTCTTGAAATCTGGTGATCCTGGATCATGAGTACATTTAAAGGCATTAAGTATGACCGCAGTATGTGCAATGCAAGTAATTACAAGCAGTAAATGAAATTAATTCCAAATAGTAATAATTCTGAATTATATGAATGAGAGGACTTAAGACTCAAACACCTGGGGAAGCTGAATATGTTTTTAAATTGGAATAAAAAGTAGTTCTATATCTCTGACCTGTTGCTATTTACGACACAATGTCAAAGAATGAGAAGTTGGTTCAGAATTCAGAATTGAATTCAGAAAAGTGTGGAAAGGAATTACATTTCTGGTATTAAAGATTAAACAACAGTACAATAAAACACTTGTGCTTTGGGCTCTACCTCATAATCCCGCACTTTGAACTGAAATGAACTCGAGTCAACAGAAACGCTTCTTTTAGCACTTTTTTCTTCTTCTTTTTTTAGTACAGATGCTTAAAGCTTTGACCCAGATTTTAGCATCCAGCCCCAGCTGTGGTCGAGACACAAATGTGCTGTGTTCACACTTCAATTCGTTGTGAACCGAGAGAGAGAGAGAGAGAGAGAGAGACATGGAATTGGATCTCGGTTCTCAGATCGGTGTTGAAGTTTCGGATGTAAACAAGAAACCTGTGTTATAATTGCGACTTCTTGCCATCTGTGAGCTCCACAAGTGCGACAGGAAAGCTAATTAGATGTTTCTTTGTGTGCATCAGGTGTATGAGATGTATAGGGATAATTTGTATGCAGTTATAGCTTATATTATGGAAAAATAATTGAATGGTTGAAAAAGAAAAGCTTCATTATGTGCAGCCCAGGAGGAAAATCTGCGGTATCTAATGAGTGTCCTAATAAAATAGCAACAGACTCATTTGCATAGGATCTATTACAATGTCACGGCGTACAAGAGCAGTCTATGAGCGTGAGAAGTCTCTAGTGGAATTACAATCACATTACTGCGTGTAATTTCAGATGACTAAAACAGTTTTTTGTTCTTTTCATCATTGTTCGAGAGACTTCGCTACAGCTTTATTAGCCATTTGTTTTAGGTCGCACCTGGTGCCGTATGCAATTACAGCGGTACCTCGGAATACAAATTCAATCTGTTCTGGAGGCAGGTTCTTAAGGCGTTAGTTCTTAAGAAATCTCATGTAGCGAAACTCTTTTTTCTCATAAGAAATGATGTAAATGCAGATAATCTGCTCTAGCCGTCCAAAAATATTACATATATTAATTAATTAATTTCCAACACCATAATCCTATTTTTTTGTATATAAAACATTTAAAACATTTAGAAACAACATCTAAATGAAGTCAAATATGAAATAAATAGACATTATACCTCAATTTAATCAACATTAATTTATGATTCCTCCTGGCACCAGCTGGTTTAAAAACCAAACTGAAAGCGGCCGTCTTTTCTTCTTGCTGACATTCTTGGGACCCATGGTGCTACAGTAGGTGTTCACTAAATCTTGCACAAAATGGCAAAAAAACACACAAAATAGCTTTAGTTAAGTTGGGGCGTTTGTACTGAGGTACAGCTGTACAGCGTTTAAAACTTCTCTAGCGAACATCAGAACACCCAGAGATATGGCTTTGATTTTTTTTACTTCGCGTCAAAGATTTACCTGAGCAGATTTACCTACAGACAACTAGCAGATTTCAAAAGCCCACCAGCTCCCATACGCTAAAACCTGACAGCTAAAAAAAAAAATACAAATGACTGGCTGTAATTTTAAACATTTATATTTTGTGCCACACAGCCTGCAAAAGCACTGCAGAGTTTTAAAGCAGTCAAATAAAATGGAGGTTAAACGTTAAACCGACTCCTAGCATAACATTAGCCTGAATAGTTTTAGCAAAACTCTGTGTGACTGTTGGAGAAAAGTCAGATTTTATAATTTGAAATTTTTTTTAATTTCAGTCTTAACAAAAAGCTGTTGTGTTTATTCTTTCTCAGTAAGATAAGCTGAAAAAAAAGAAAGGATTGATGAGCATCTCCTGCTCAAACTAGCATGACCTAGCTTGCTAACACTAGCTATCTATTAAGAAAATACACCAAATAGCTGTATTAGATCTTATTTCTGCTCACTTTGGATGGATGGATTTTTGATTTCCCACTCAGTGTGTGTGTGTGTGTGTGTGTGTGTGTGTGCATTAGTGTTACCTGTACGCTTTTAAAAAAAGGATTTTGTTAACTGAGACATGGATTTTCCACATGATTAAATGTGTCTATAAATGAATAAAGAGCATGATGTGATTTATTATTGCTTAATTAAAACCAACATGTAACTGTCGGAGAACCGTTCTGGCTCTGGACGCCCCCGTTGTTTGGAAAATAATCATCCACAGCATGATAACAGTAACTGGCCTCGTGCTGTGAGCGCGTCTTAAGCGTCTTTGACCGGGCACCCCATCAGCGCCCGGACTGCATGATCAATAGCAATATCTAAGCTCTCCCTGCAGATACTGATGAAACAAGAGCCATAAGTCAAACCCTGTCCCTGTTAGCGTTCGGATAACGAGCTCCGAGTGCCACAAACTGTTAGAGCTGCCAGTCCTGGGTTATGTGTCTCGTTATTATTTTTTTCTTGCAGTGTACAGAAATAGACAGATACAGTATGTGCTGTGCCAGGAACCTCAAAGACAAACAGGCTAAGGCCTGGATGCTGTACGATATGGAAGAACCTGATTACGCTTGTAAACATGAGCATGTGAACACAAAACAATCAAAATATTCGTACACTGCAGTGACACTTTCTCAATACCAGGAGTGTACTAAATCAAACTAACTAAATACATTATTGTACCCGTTTGTGAACATTGCTCATAATGATATGGTAAATACTGTAACATTTCTCTTTAGTTACTATAAGCACATTATATTCTTGTTGAATATTACATGCATGATTCAGTATGCTGAGCCTTATCTATATGGATCAGGCAACATTCGCGAAACTAAACAATGATCTAACATGGAAATAAGCAGCTTACTATGGTAAATTGTAATACATACCATAATAGTATTACTGTTGTAAATTAGATGCCATCAGTTACCATGGTAGCCACTGGAACTTTATAGTGTACCAGGATAGGTACTGTGGCACTTCAGTGTGCACCGTGGTCATATTATGGTATGTACCATTATTTATGATAATGTGTGATATTTTTGTGAATGCCAAGGTATCTAATATCGTATGTTTGTTCCTCCTGTACCATGTTAGATATGTTAGTACATACTACTAGTATGGTGTAGCACAGGCAGTACCGGTTTATTGTCCAACTTTAGTCCAACTTACCATATTATTGTATGTAATATAATAATATATACCATATAAAAGGATTCATCTGACTATCATAGTACCTACAGTATACCATAGTAATATTTCCTATGGGTTATTGTAGAAACCCTCCATCCAGCCAGCCATCAATCCAGGAAGCTCTTTAGTCCAACTTGGAACCCTGAAGGCCAATAGTGGCCATTGTACAGTATTTATTCTAATTTTTACAACTTTAGTAGGACCTCCGGTCAACATTCACACACTGTGGGCAATTTAGGAATGCCAATTAGTCTAATCTGCATTCCGTTGGACTGTGAGAGGAAACCGGAGTACCTGGAGGAAACCTGCCATGCAACATGCAAACTCCATGCACACAGAGCCTGAGGTGGGACTCGAACCCAGACACTGGAGGTGCAGGGTGTCGGTGCTAACCACTAATCCATAACCGCCATATAAACTTTGCTGTAAATCAAACCCAATAAATCACAACCCAAATCTTAACCCATGGCTTAAGATTCACACCCTTAGTGGAGGCATTTAAATATATTTTCATTCAAATTTTAAATAATTGGCACCCTTGGGAACGATGTCTGTGGTTAATGTTGTTTAATTTGGATAAATGTTGTGGCAATCTGACCTTAGAAAATATTTTTTCGCAAAATAATTATTGAGATTGAGGCCTGAATTACAGACTCAAATCCTGTCTGGAGATGGTTACTGTAGTTTCTGAACTATCTCAGGTATCTTCGGTATTGACAATTGCACATATGGTCTTGAACCCATTACGATGTGGCCGTGACTTGTCTTGCACTTGTCTTGCACTTGCACTATGAAATTTTAAATGGACGTTTTGCTTGCCTGGGTTAGCCAAGGGTGCCAATAATTCAACAGACTGTATGGATGGACAGATGAAACATTTGGATAACGAGCTATACATAATATACTGTAGTACATAATATATTCTTGCTAAAAAAAAACCTCAGAGGAATATATTATCACAACAGTAGTTGTATCTGATTTACAGTAATTAATATCTAAATTCGTTAGTGTTCTCTGTCTGATTTAACGTAGTTAATTTAATATGCACTCATTCGTGCTTATCTTTGTTTTTTTTTCCTCTGCTTGCTTTGAGTTCGTCTCCTGAGATGTAATTAAGTAAATAAATGAATAGAAATGGTACTGATAAGTCATTTTTAGTACATCTGGAAGGCATTTCATTATCAGTAGACCGTCCAATTGTTTTCCATTTTATACTTCACTGAATTTCCTTTAGGCCGAAACTAGATTTTCTTTTGCTTTATTAGTGATAAAACTCCTGGTTTTCCTGTTGATTTGTCCGAACGGGTTCTAACTGTAAAAGAGCGCGTCATCGTCACGACTTCTCGTTTTCTTTTTACAGAAGGACATCAGTGCGTCATGTTTTTCATCTGAGAATCATTTTTATAGCTCTGGAAAGCAAGACGTGATCCGACTTCTGCTTAGAACCAGGAATGGACTGTCAGCACACGGTTATGTCCGGGAATTATTGGCGAGAATATTTATCTTCCTCTTTCCTTGTGATCTATTGAGGAGGAACAAATGTTAAAGTCATGTTCTCATTCTTAACTGCTAAAGAGCTTCCCTCAAAGAGAGACCGTTTTTGTTTCATCTGTTCGGTTTAATGATGTGATTGCATTTCAGTCCAACACGACTGCATGAAAATGGACTGCAGTGAACGCGAACAGCATGTCTGATGTAAAAGTGTTTAATTCTTTATTAATGTTGGAGCAGGGTAGGGTGAAGTTCATATGTCTATGTCTCAGACGTCACAACTTCTCCTAAAACACGCGCTGTTTGGATGGCAAAGTATTTCCAAACTTCTGCTTTTTTTTACTTATTACTAAGGAGACTGTGTGCTGATTGGTTACACAACACGCAGTGACTAATGTGGGGTTAACAAACTTGGATAATCTTTTAATATCACATCCAGCCAGCGCTAATAATAATTTATGCATGTATAAGAAACGAGCAGCGTTTTAGCATTGAATAGACTTTTTTTGTCTAATGTCAAACCTTTACCTCCAGCCTAATTAATCGTAATGAATAACGCTGCTAAGTGAAATTTGCGATTAAAGATAAACAACTTCATTTGCACATTGATTGAGATTAGTCGAGTAATTAGTGTGTTCTTTTGTGCTTTGTCACGCAGCCCCTGTTCCCTCAGAGGGCTTATTGGCAGAGCAGAAAGACAGAAAGAGATTTTTTTTTTTCCCTCCCTAAAGAGCCACATTTAATTAGGTCCATCAAAAACCATTCAGATGTGCACTAAGTATTCTTTTTACCGAGACACAGACACAGAGACAGAGAAAAGAGCGACATCATCATCATCATCATCATGCCTTATTGTGCTGTCTGATGCGCCGGGTTTAATTTTTTTCTCCTTCCTGAGAATTAACTGGCGATTCCCATGGTTCGTCCTGACCCAAGTCTCCTCTTGAGCAATCAGGCCAGTTGTATTTCTCAGAAGTCTTTAGCTGTGCTTTGAAACGAGCATTGATTTTTAACACAATCACTCGTCAGTGCGTAACAATAGACACGAGGGTTCGTGAGGGATCAGACTAACTGTCCTTTATGCTCCTGAAGTTTCAAACAGACGAAATGTGGCACTTTATCCCTTTCACACTGAGGTAATAACTAGTTAGTGAGGCAGTCAAGCAGAAATGTTCATGAACATAATAATTTTCCGGAGACATAATTTGGAAAATATTAAATTTTTTTAGTATGGTACAAACATACATAAAAAAAACTGCTGAATGTGTCTAGTAAGCACTGAAATGCTGTGTAACTTGTGTTGTCGAGTGTTTAAATCTTACTTCTCATAAGAGAGAATCTTTTTTTCCTGCTGATCTTCTGCTCCACACTCCAGTCCAGTAGGTGGCAGTATTGCACCAACCGCCTAAAAAACTCGAAAGTAGAAGACGCAGGGATAATCTCACGAAATGAGAGTATTTTCTAAGTATTCTGCAGAACATGGAAAGTAAAGCTTCAACGAATGAATCAACATTCAAAAAAAGGATGGATTAAATTGCGTAATCGATTCAACCGCGCAGATCTGCTTGTTACAAAGCACTGACGCTGGAGACTCCTTCCATGCGCCAGACATTGCCCTACGTACCGTCAGCGCCGCTGTTATAGAAACTGACTTCTGAAGTGCATAAGTACTGTAAGTGCATAAGTATTTGCACCCATCCCTAGTGGAAGATGAGAGCAATACTGAGCATCATCAGTACATACTCTGTAGTCATGTTTGTTAAGTACGTACCGTTAGCTATCGTTAGCTCTGTGGCTATGTTTGACAGTTTAATTCTGCCAAATCAGGTCTATTTTTCGTTTGAAATGCTCAGGCCGTGCTTTGAAGCCGCATTAACACGGCGAGGACGCGTTGCTCATCGTTCATACGCTATAATCGAATTTGCATGCTCTTCACATCGACGGCACCTCGTTTCTCCGAGGCTTTGCATGGAAAAGAGACGGATAAGAAGATTGATGTTCAGAGCAGGTTACGGAATCCCAAGGACGTCCTTTCGGATATTGTGTATTGATAGATGAGGACTGGGAAGGGAAGAAAACCATTAAACATAAGCATTTAATGTAGTTGACTTAAGCTGTGCTGTGGGGACAGGATTGGTTTTCCGGACACAGGTCTGTTAAGTGATGCTGCCGGAGGATGTCTGTAGTAATTACGCTCGATTCCCATGAGGTCGCATGTGGGTGTGTGTTCGTGATCGTGTACCGTTGTCACTACTAAATAGAGCTCATTTGTTTTTAGAGAGTGTGCGGCTTGTTGCATTAGTAGCTCACGCGAGGTCGGACACATGCAATGAAACGTTTTCATTGTTCCGCATTTTAACCCCAACATGATTTCCGTTTTTGATTTCATGGAGTGAAGATTTTTGTCTTTGTTGGTTACGTTGCTGGGTTTTTTGGTCATCTTGGCCAAGAGGAAGCATTTCCTTGGGTGTTTTTCTACTTTAGTAGAAGTGAAATACATATCACGAAATTTCATAACACAATCTTTACCAAGGGCAGGATATTTTTTTCAGGAGGTCTGCGACGTGATCTTTCCATTTGCACGTCTCTTAACGTGACCAATGCGGCAGATGGGACTAAAATCTCAGGCGTACTCTAAATGGAAAACTGATCCGACCCGAATATTGCTTTGAGGTCTTTTAGCACTAAAACCCTACACTTTTACACTAAAGCAGATTTTGGTGTACTTCAGAAATCAGAGCTCTCCCAAGCTGATATAAGAGATACCGGTCCAAAACCTGCAGAGTGCTGCTTCTAAAGCCGAGAGCGATGAAGGGATCAAAGTGAGAAAGCATATTGTCCCTGCAGGACCTGCACTTGAGATGCGTTAAATGGGAACGGGAGTGCCTGGCTGGCCGCGTTCCAAATCAAATAATCCCCCCTCCCAGGAAGGGCGTCCATTCCGTGCTCGCTCGGTGCAGAGTTCCCATTTTAGCGTGCTCGAGCGCGACTTCCCTTCTCAGAGGGGCGAAAAACAGGATGCAGGAATAGACAATGATGAAATGCAGCTAAGATTAGCGATGGCGGATCTTTATTTGGCAACTCGGCTCATGCTTAAGGCTACAGCACCTTGTGTATCTAATTTGTAGAAGGGTTTATCAAGTTTCTAACTTTCTCGTTCTCCCTTGAGTGTGGGTTAAAGCATTGCACACCGGACAGGAATTGCTTTTCCATTTAGCTCCGCCGCAATATCGTCGCTGTTGAAAGCAGATCGTGGTGCGTTCCGAAATTACGGTTTAATTGCGTAGAAAAAACTGAGGGTGTTTTTTCCCAAAGCCATAGAGCGACGAGCTCCAAAATTACGCAATGACAGAAAAAACGGACCTCGCTAGTTCACTAGCGTCCTACTTCTATTATACGTATTATTTGGCTAGTTAGCTAGAAAACAAACTAGTCTCATGTTTCCTTCCAAAGACCCGCAGATTAGGCTGATTATCTTAATCTGTATAGATGAATCTGTACTGTATCATCCTCGTTAAAGCACGTTGATTGATTTGTGTTAGAATTATACTGTAGAAATACAGAAAATCTACAGAATGCATCAAAATCTTTGGTGTCTCGTTAACGACATGAAACTGCTGTTAATCGTTTATTTCTCTCCACAGACTTCCTCCTCGTTAGTGGTGTTTGTTGACACGATGTCACAAAGTTCCCTCATGTCCCATCAGGCCTCGCTTGTTCGGGAGTGAAAAACGCACCTGGAACGTGACCGTAATCATTTCATTATTCCGAGACGAAGCGTGTAATCAGGATGTGGATGGAGGATAAATTTGCTGAAACAGCAGTTTAGCCATAAACGCCTGCGGAGAACATTAAATCTAACATCTCAAGGTGAATGTTGGGCTGAACATCGATTCGGAGCTGCTGTTTGCGTGTGTGTGTGTGTGTGTGTGTTTAGGCCTGATGGATGGCACGAGTGAGACGGGCAGATGTGGGTTTGTTTAAATGATTGATGTTAGTGAGTTTTGTAAATGGCGGACGTGAAGGAAAATTCTGCCTTCTGAAGAAATGCTTTTTATTTAGTTTTTTTTTTAGTTTGTTTATTAGGATGGTTAATGGGTTTTTAGAGAGGGAGAGAGAGATGGCAGAACACATACACACACATTTGTGTCCTTCTCTTCTATTAAAGACTTTTTTTCTGTAGTGTTGCATCTTGGTATATTCGTTCCTGACAGTGTAGTCATTTTCAGATTTTTTTTTTCTAAAGTCTGTATCCAAGCTTTGGCAACACACATTAATATTTGTCATGGCAATAAAAATAAATATGAGCGACAGAGAAAGACTTAATGCATCAGTTCAACATTTTTACATATTTGGGTTTTAAAAAAGAAACCTCGTCAGATCTTTAAACTAGAGGAGAGAGAGAGAGAAGTGATGTCATGTCTTGTTCTTGTCTGATGTGCCGGTTTATATTCCTCCTTTCCAAAAACTAAGGAAAGTGAGGAGAACAGAAAACAGACAGAGAATTCCAGTAAAAAGTGATGTTTAAAGTGAGGGAGAGTAAAAAAAAGTGAGATACAGAGATAAAAAAGAGGAGGATGAGAGTGAGTGAAAAAGGGAAAGATGCAGGCACAGAGAGAGAGAGAGAGAGAGAGAGAGAGAGAGAGAAAAGTTCTAGCTACTTTAGAATATTTATTCATTTATTCACACACACACACACACACACACACACACACACACACACACACACACACACACACAAAGCTTCCACCCAAACCCCCCAACCTCCTCCAGTCTTGTATGAAAAGTCCACAGTCCTGTTCATCTGTTGTCCATTTTCTTCATCTTGACATCTGCCTCCTCCATGTGTGTTAGATTTGCTCCACTGACACACTCCAGACGTCCTGCTTCACAACATTAACCGGCCTCACCTCGAACAATTCCGTCATCACCTTGTCCATGTTGTTTCCAGTTGGAACTGTTTTTGTGGTTCTCTGGGTCAGTGCGGTCCTTGAGGCCGGGGTCGTTACTAACACTAACACTAACACTAACACTGCAGCAAGTTTAGTGCTTACACACACAGGTGTCCGTGCTTCTCCTTGCAGGAACATCTGCATCAGCACCACCATTGTGCTGGTTGAAGAGATGGAGTGTACGGAGGTGTTGGGGGCAGAAAAACTGCTGCGTTCATCACTGACCTGTTCTATCTCTGGCTCTGGTGTGCCGCCGGTTTCACTTCTCGTTCTGGCTCGCCGAGGTCCAGCTTAATCAGCTTATTGTCTTAGGAACACAACCAGAGCTTTGCTCATCCTTAAGGAGGGGGGGCAAATACTTCCACACTCCACCTCCTGCCTCACTGCTAACACAACAGAGAGAGATTCTATGATTAATTTCCTCTCTTATAGAATTAATCCGAGCTTTATGTTCTATAAACACGCAAGACATACAGGACACCCTTAATCCTGTACGCTGATGAAGCTCCTTTATCCTAAAAGTCCATAATACAGGAATGTATTTATGCGTATAGTTCGTGTATAAATCCTGCCGAAGGGTACGATATTCCTGAGGTTTTGTCGTGTACAGTAAACAGTGAGCAAACAAACATGGCAGCACACACGCACACGAACTACAGAGATATATAACCGACTTTGCTGAGCATCCATCATGCAGCGGGTCGTTATGGGATATAAATGGCCACTTGTTCTTTCTCGAGTCTCACCATAGTGCGTAATGTGCATTTTTCACCTTTCGTGTCGTGATGCTAATCGGGGCTATCATCCACCTGGAGAGGGAGATCAAATCAGTCTGTTACAATTTTGACAAATTTACATCAGGTGGTTTGATTTGTGCAGTAATTGGACGTCCGTGATCGATTAAATCATTTCATATGAAAACTAGATGACCAACATATAAAGGAATGACTGAATGTCCAGAAGCAGGAAGTCAAATCAGCTGGAACTGTGGGTAAATGTGGCGTGGTACTCTGTTTGGTCCTCCAAGGGATCGCTTTAACATCTCATGCAATATGAAGAGACCTTTAAAATGACCTGATTTGCTGGAAATATACGTTCCAGTTCTGCTCTGTAGGAAAGATCCAGGGCTCCGTTTGTATCCTGGTGCAGCTGTAACGCGTAGGACGTAGACGTAGATAAATTTTGGAGTGAGTGCGGCGATATACGGATTGCCACACAAAAGAATAACGTAACTGAATCGATCATTTCTCCATCTAACAGTAAAACAGTGTAGCACTTGAAATAGGTATAATAAACTTTACAACAGCTATTATATCAGCTATAATTCTCATGGTATAGAGGTACAGCGGTAACTCGGCATACGAACGCTCCAACGCACGAATTTTCACCTTAAGAGCTGAAATTTTTTAAGGAATTTGCCTCAATTCTCAGCATTCGAGTCGCGCGTACGTCCAGGAGCCGTTCAAAACTTGTTAGCGTCAATTCTGGGATGCCAATTTATGTAAGTTGATATATTTTTTGTGGGATTTTTTTTGCATTTTGTGAAAGATTTAGGCCTTGTTCACACGGGCGTTAAATTTTTGGATAAACGAACGCGATCTGATCGTCCTAGACGTTTATGTTGTGT
>JAQQZT010000037.1:34215065-34230081 GCA_030068275.1 Clarias platycephalus | reverse complement strand
TGTGTGTGTGTGTGTGTGTGTGTGTGTGTGTGTGTGTGTGTGTGTGTGTGTGTGTGTGTGTGTGTGTGTGTGGATTACTTTCCGCCTATTACTATTGGCCTGTTTAACTTCATATCTAATCATCTACTGCATGTGTAGCATAGTATTGTGACCATAAATAAGAATTTTTTTATTTTTTGTGCAAAATTCTCTCGTAAATGGTGGTTAAGGGGGCGGATGTTAGGGAAGTCACTATTTTAAAATATCAGTAAGTCGCTGGACAAAGTTTCAGCCTCATATCGCATGTAACAGACATTCGGTTCTGTATAGAATCTTTATTTTCTCCTGATATATTTAACCTTAAAGTGACTGTGTATCGTAAAGAAGAGAGATTTGTCAGGGTTTCTGATTCTGAAAATGTATAATTAATCCGAGTTGTACATTGTGCTCTACTGTCAACCAGGCGACTATGAATGAAAAAATAATAATAAATCTCAGACAGGAACAAAAGGATAAATTTGTCCACACTTGCTCTAAATCTGATATAAATTCCCATTGTTACAGACTTGGTGTCATACGTTGAAACTGCTAGAGTATTGATTTAATAACAAATTTTAAAAAAAAGTTTTTTTCCTATTGCACAGTTCAAGATCATGTGGTAGAAACTAAAGCTAAAGCACCTAAAACAAGAGCAGAAAAGGACACGAGTATGTAAAGCTTCCTCTCTACCACTATAGCAAATATGATTCCAAAAAGAAGCATCTTTATAGTACTTTATAAAAATGACTCGCCCCAATCAGACTGCGCTACAGCACTGAAATATTACTAACGCATTAGTTTACATTCAACATTAGAGATGGGGGGGAATTTTTTGGTGTACGGTATTTGTGTAACTGGCTCCAAAATGCACTTTTTAAATAAATGTTTAAATTATATATACTTGTGGCGCCTGGTAGGAGCTAATTATTTGCTTGTCACGCGTTTGAACAAGATTCCTAACAGTTTAGATAAAGCAAAGGTTTAATTTCAAGGTATAAAATTTCAGACATATGGCATTTCTGTTTAAACAAGGGGTGTTCAAGTCAAACCAGGACTTTTGATTGCGCAGAATAGCAAAACACATAGAGAGTAAAAACTCCCTTTATTTCTCTATATAATCCCCTGCTTCACTAATGCACTCATCCCAGTCTTTCACATTTGAAAGCCTGGCCTCCCAGGAACTCCTTTAAAGTGGAAATGGCTTGGAGCGAGGTCAGGACTGTACGGGGGACGTGGCAATAACTTCCAGCCGAGTTCCTGTAATGTACAAGTGGTGTTGGTGAATGATTGTGTGTATCGTTCTCACAGAGAGATGTGTCTCTTCTGCAAATTAATCACAAGTTATCTGTCGATTTTTAAGAGTTTTCTGATCACAGAAACAGCTGCAGCTCCAAGCCACATCGACCAGGATCGTCATTCACAGACTTTTTGACGACCCAGAAATTCCATCAAGTCCCGGTTTGGTTTGAACACCCCATTGTACATTGTTCATGGTTTTAATTTAAAATGATAATTTATGAAATTGCAAAACTTGTCAAATAGCCACCTACATGGTAGCCAAAGGTGACCCCTAGTGATTCCCACCCCTATTGAACATTCATCATAAAACAGTTTTTTTAGTCACTAAATGTTAAAAAATAGACTTTCTATTTTGTAAGCTTTTCTATGACTACAAAATATTTACCCAACACTTTTTCCCATAAAAACATGGGTTACAGGTAAAAAAATAAAATAAAAATGAGCTGGTGGTTGAGAAACAAACACCAAGTGTGAAAGCAGGCCTTAGTTCAGAATTTCCAAATGTAGAAAGGAGCGCTTTTAGATTCCATACGTTTCCAAAACCCTGTTATTGCAAATCCTGATCCAGGCCTAGTGATGATCTTAAAATCAGATTAAAGCGATGGTGTGCAAAATCAATGATACAGTACATGCCAGGCTTCTAAATGAAGTAATGAAGGCGTGAGTGATAACTGGTGTTATCTCAGGATAATCAGCGGCTCTCGAACACTGATGCATGGAGGAATTTGAGAGAAAGAAAAAAAAAAGTGTGTGTGTTCATGAATAGCATTCATCTCATAGCACTCTCACCACAAAATGTCCTCACACACACACACACACACACACACACACACAGAGTAGATGACAGCCTCTGTGTCTCTTTTTAAACTATGTAATCTGGGTTTGTCTGTGATTTTATGGCTCATTGCCAGACAGATCTGTCTCTCAGCCTGGCGCTCGGCGAGACGACGGATCAGAGAGAAAATAAGCCATGTTGGTCTCATCAGAGACTCAAGAGACGATTTCACTTTCATCGTAAATGTGGTGCTTTCCTTCTGTAGCAGAAAATCATCTTCAACCCTGTTGTTTGTATTTTTTTATTTCAGCACTTGATGTGATGTTTAAGACGTCCAGGTGAACTTAACCAGGTTTACTGCTACCTATAAGATCGTCACACCAGTGCATTAGACACAAACCCGGCACCACCACACTAAGCACCTGCTGTGCTAGCGCTCATCCTGTAGCATACTGTATATGAAACTGCATCTTTGCGATGCTTTAAAAAATATTCAACTGCAACGTGCCAATTTAGTGGGAGAGCACAGATGTTATTTTGGGGAAAACCACAAAGCCCTCTATTATACGTTCAGCTTAACTTCTGCCTGCTGGCAAGTTTTATTTCTGCCTGAAAGAAAAAGCCACACCCTCCCACATCTGCATGCGGCGTTTAACATAATGAGCCTCGCGATTCTGCAGTATGCTTGAGACACTTTAAAATTCAGACACAAAGTGTACTTTATTCAGAACTAACTAATCGCCTTGTTTTCTCTACACACAGTTTGTCAGCGAATTAAAGCACATGATTAACAGTTTCCTGCTTTCCATGAAACCTTTCAAGCGTGACGGTCACGAGAGGGCTTTTCTATATATGCTGAAAAAAGAATCATGCACGTTTCAAGCTCAATAATTTGGTTTAGCATCACAGCACAACAACCAGGTTGGAGGAAAATAATCAAGCAAATTTCCGGTTACGCCCCTGACGTTCAGCGGGTCTGAAAGTGTTTTATTTACTCGGATACCGCAGCAGGTCTTTAAAGATTACGTCATACGTTTTTATCCATTTATAGCTATGTGTAGAGTTAAAACACACCTTGGAAAAGCTTCTCTTGAAGTTAATGTAAAACTTGCGGTCCTGAAATCTTTCCGTTTTTGTCTGAACACTGACACTGGTGACTCCTTACAAAAGTTAATAAAAACACAGGTTAACCATATCAATGATTACATGCAATTGGGATCTTTCTGCCCCTGGGTATGATGTTGTGTTGTATAGAAATGATACCAATAACAATGGTGGCATGGCAGCTTAGTGGCTAGGGCCTCCCAAGGTGGCGGGTTCGAATCTCGCCTCTGCTCCGTTCCAAATTCCCCATAGGGTCTGATTGTGAATGCATGTGTGATGGGTTGGCACCCCATACAGGGTGTACACGCCTTGTGCCCTGAGGATCCCTGACCCTACACAGGATAAGCAGTTTAGATGATGGATAGATAATAAAAGTAACATTTCAGCTTTATGAGTTGATTATGCCATTACAATGAGCCATGTTTATCTCATTAACACATTCAATTAAATGAAACAATTTTACCAAATATGGCGGTTATATTGATGTCTTTCTAAGATGCATACTTGAAGCAAATATTATAATATAAAATCATATAATTGTTAGCTCATATTTAAGGAAACAAAAGAAACCAGCAGGTTTTTACCTCCAAACAGATCAATCATCTGTAATTAACGTGGGAGCAGCCTAAGTGTAGGCTTTATATAATAATTCTCATTTGAATAAGGAAGCTTATATACTGTATGTTCCTTTAAGCTCGGATTCACACAGCAGACTATATGATAGGGTGTGTCCCGTTTCTCCACTCCGGGAGAGAGCGTTAACCAAAATTGGCAGCTTCTGAAAACCTGGCATCAGTAAAAACAGGCCTGTTAGAAACCTCTCATTCTCCAGAGCCTCAATCTCAAATAAGCATCGACTCAGAAGACACCAAAACCACCATCGTCTGGGTCCAATTCTGGAAGCGTTCGACAGTTACGGAAAAGTGTTTCTGCAAATAAACATTTGTCTTAGCAAAACGCCACGGCCTGGGATTGTCCATCGTAAAACACTTCAAAATAGTTCATGGAAATAAACAAATTGCTGTAGTGCTTTATTCTGTCTTGGTGAGGTCAGAGTTGTTCATGTTGGAGCAGAAATAATGATGGGTTTAATAAGCATGAATAGGGCCTTCTTTAAGTGCAGAAGATGCTCCACTTGAGACATAATCACAGATTCAGGCCTCATGATGAAGCTTCTTTGTGATTGCACACATCGCGCTCATCCACTTGCCCTTTACCTGGAGCACTGTTTTTTTTCCAGATGGTCACACATCTGTCGGTTTGGTAGTGTGTCTACATGAGGCAGGTAAACCCAACCAAAATATTAGCCTGGAAACCACAGAGTTACTCAGAACTGCGACGTTCTCTAAAAATCGCAGCCAAGACACAGAAAAATGTGCTGAAGTACCAAATGAGGAAAAAAAAAAAAAACCTGTTTACACTTTTGTTCAAATTTCCTTCACATACTCGGTGTTTGAGTTCTCAAAAAACCTCAAGGGTGTGTATAAATACTCGTGCATTCAGGCACATTTCAAAAAGATGAAATATTTGCTGTTTGTACGGGCTGTACATAAAGAAATATGGAGATATAAACCTTATGTATATATGAGTTTCCATCCATCCATCTTGGAGTCTCCAACTAGGTACGGTGGAGGTCAGGTGATTACCATTGTATTTATTCCCAGTTTTTTATGATAGCGGTAGGATCTCCGGTCAACATTCACACACCATGCGCAGTTAGCATAATCTGCATGTTTTTGGACTGTAGGAGGAAACCAGAGTACCCAGAGGAAACCCACAAAGCATGGGAAGAACATGCACAAACTCCATGCACACAGACCCTGAGGCAGGACTCGAACCCAGACCCTGGAGGCGCAAGGCGACAGTGATAATCACTATAAGCCATATATAAGTCTATGTATGGTTTTAGTATTGGATATTGAATAAGGTGTAGATCCTTCCATCTAGGCACCTCTGTAGTCCAACTAGGGACCGTGGAGGCCAATGGTCATCATTGTATTTCTTCTTCTTTTTTTTTTTACGACCGTGGTAGGACCTCCGGTCAACATTCACACACACATTCACACACTATGGGCAATTTGGGAACGCTAGTTATTCTAATCTGCATGATTTTGGCCTGTGGAAGGAAACCCGAGTACCCTGGAGAGAACCCATCAAGCACAGGAAGATGCACATGCAAACTCTATGCACACAGACCCTGAAGCGGGAATTGAACCCGGACCCTGGAGATTCAAGGTGACAGTGCTAGTCATTACGTCATTGTGTCGCCGATTTGGTATAACATGTGCATGTTTATTTACTTTTACAGAAATTTAAACAAACAAAAATAAATAAATAACACTACCATAGCTATTGTATAATAATAATAATAATAATAATAATAATAATAATAATAATCTCCTTCTGCTGTAAGGCTGTGCAATCAGTCTTTATTTATTTATTATTGTCTAGAGTCTATTTGTTGTCTATAGTGTAAAAACTTAAAAGTTTTTTTTTTTTTCTTCATCTCTGTTGATGCTGTAATTGTTTTTTTTACTTTCCCTATTGGTGGGACAATAAGAAGGGTCATCTTATCTTATTAATATACTCAATACCTTTGATAATTTTGTAAAATAATAATAATAATAATAATAATAATAATTCCTATTCATAAAACAGCACGTTTGTTCTAATCCATTATTCATTTAGTTCCATATCATTAATAAGGTCAGTAGTTATAATTGTATACTCACCTTCCTTGCACGTCACCCACAGCACCTGCGTCGAGAAGAGCGCGAGCCACACGCACGTCCTGGAGGCGCGAGACATGGCCATTCTTTTCGCACCCCCTCGCGCGACACTCCAACCTGAGAGGGGGGTTTATTCCTCTGTTTGCGGTTCACAGGACTTTAGCGATGCCCGCTGGATGCCCGCTGGATGCCCGCTGTTGTCCGGGAGCCGGTGTGCTCCGCTCAGTCTCCCGGTCAGCTCAGGCGCTGCTCACACACTGCGAGACACCAAGGAGAGAGAGAGAGAGAGGGAGAGAGAGAGAGGGAGAGACAGCCTCCTCCCTCATCATGACTCCGGCCACTCTCTCCATCTCTCCTCAACCTGAAGCTAAAACATCTAAAGCTGCTCAGAACATAAAAGCAACAATCAAAGTTACACAAGTAACAATGTATCCAATGACGCAAACTTCAAAGCACTAAGTCGCTCTGGATAAGATGCCTAATGTAATGTACAGTAATGTCATGTAAGTGTGAATAGAAGCAACAGAGTCAAAGTCATTAAGTTAACACTGTATTGTATGCTTTCATTTATTAAAAAAAATTAAAAAAAATACTAAGTTAATACAGCCTTTCAGAATTATTGGCACCCTTCAAAACAAAAGGTTACTGTAACATCCCATGTGGACCTACACTCACTCACTCATCCATTGTCTATACCGCTTTATCCTGTATACAGGGTCACAAGGGACCTGGAGCCTAGGGACCCAAGAGACAAACACACACTACAGGCAATGCATGTCTTTGGATTGTGGGAGGAAACCGCAGTACCTGGAGTAACCCCCACTAAGCATGAGGAGAACATGCACTCCACGCACACAGACCCGAGGTGGGAATCGAACCCTCGACGCTGGTGGTGCAAGGCTACAGTGCTACCCACTAATCCACTGTGTTGGTTTCCCTTACCTGTGGTGACTTTTTTGATACCATGTATGATAACACATTCTTTTCATAAAAAAACTCTAGCAAAGTCCTTTATTCATTCATTCATTCATTCATTTTCATTAACCACTTTCAGTCAGGTTAGTACTGTAGATCTGATGCATATCATAGGAAAAACCCAGGAACACACCCTAGGAAAGACTTTAGTGCACCACACACATTCAAACACACTTTCACATAACCACACACACCTACACACACATTCATACCTTGGGGTGATTTTGAATCACCCATCCACATGCTGAGTGTTTTTTTTTTTCTCAGAAGGAGCTGGAGAACCCAAATTTCAGTGAAACAAGTACTTGAAACATTAATGAACCAGAGACAATGAACACAAGTAAGCAAGGAATATTTTGGGGGAAAAATACAAATTGAATTGAATACCCCTTGTTACGGTCATTGATGGCTCAGTGGTAGGTGTCACTTGCCTGCTATGCTGAACGCTTGGGTTTGATTCACAGCCAATGCCCAAATCCCAGCCCCTGGCTAAGGTCCTAAGCCCAGCTAAAATGGGCAGGTTTCGTCAGGACAGGGATCTGGCGTAAAAAAAAAGAAAAAAAAAAAAAGAAGAAGAAACCAAACCTGTGCTGACAAACTGAATACTGCTTTTATTGGAACAATTTAATCCAAAACATGGCTGCCTCTGCCAGGAGGTTATTTATGTACAGGAATCTTTCACAAACGAGAATTCCTGCAGACAAAAAACCAGACAAACACAGAAATGTTTATTTTTTAGGAGGAGGAAGTGAATGTTTTGTGCCATGTTAGTCTCCTGATTTAAACTGTGTTGAAAGCTTGCGGCCTGAATTACAGCCCACAGAAACAAACCTAACAATATAAAGCAGCATGAAATAAAGTATTGTTGCATGACAGACTCTCTACAAGTGATTTTAAATGTCTTAGACATTACATAGTGCGTGTGTTGTATTTCTGTCAGGGGGCGGAGGCAATCTTGATGTCTAAATGTCTAAAATCATATTTTTTTTTGTGATCTGGATAACACAAAGTTAAAACTTTAAATCTTTTAAGTACCCTGATCCGTGGAGATTTTACTATAAAGTACTGTAAGCAGTTTTTGGTGTACAGTGTACAGTATGTTTGCCTTAATGGCCAGAGATGCCAAAAACAGCTGTGTTCTAGTGAGGTGCTAAAGGATGGAAATATATCACCCGGTTTCCTGAGCCCGGGCCACAGGTGGAATGAAGGAGGGTAGATGAGAGGAAGAGGAGAAAAGCAGCTGTGTTGTCCAGGACATTCGGAGGCTCAGTGGATTCGGGAATCACTGCTCAAATCATCCATGAGTTGTTAGTTGTGCTGTTTTCTTACTAACTCACTGCAGGGTCTGTGACTCAGGTCCTGTTTACAGACGTTGTGTTTCATTTTTTTTTTTTCTATTGTATTCTAGAATCTGATTGGTTAAAAGACAGTGTTGATTAATTTTCTTTAAAAAAGGAGGAGAACATACCGTATCACCCCGTCAAGTGTTTTATTGCTAAGATGTGTGCTTGTGAGGTAGGAAATACCTTCATTCGTACCCGAGGATCACTTTATTTTGGGCGCACCTCTGTACGTAATCAGCGGTGGCGGCCCGGTGGCTACATTTGATGATCTGTGTGGAGGAATTGTAAACACTGCTTAAGCTCGGGGGAACATTCAGCTGAGCTCAGACAGTTACGGTATGACCTGTAGCTATTTTCAGCATACTTTCCGCACACCCTTTTTTTTTTTTTTTTTAAAGTAGGCATTATTAGAACTTGTGGCTATTTAGATTGGACTTGCTCTCTTTTCCAAAGGGCACAATCACTTAATAAACCCTCGATATTTATCTCTCTCTGTGATCTTTCTACATAGCCCAACGTTGGACAGGAACAGCCTTAAATTTCCATCCCACAATTCCCTCTGTCCCCTCCCAGTTGTTGAGTGTACTAAATTAGGTAATTTGTTCCGGGTTAGCTACCTGGCAGAGCACACAACACACAACCCTATTTACCGTTGTTATCGTCATCACCGCCCGACTAACACTCTGACCTCAGGGATGTTCCAGACGTGGCCCACAATGAAGCAGTGTAAACTCTGCTTGTTTTCTGTACAGACACTGCTTTGTGAGAGCGCTCTTTCAGACACACACACACACACACACACACACACATGTTGTGAAATGTTCCTCAAACAGGATTTGACTTTACTTTTCTCCACCCAATGGTGAAATTACAAGGAGGGCCACATGAGGTCATGTGTGAGCCACTTATTCCATAAATAGTGAATTTTTTGCCCTTTTAAGAATGGAGTGTTGTTGTAAAAGACCGGCGTTCTGCGGTGGGTCTACAGCATAGTCATTCATCTACATTTTACGACATCTATACTTACTTCCTAAAAATGGATCATGTAAAGTATGATATGTATTTTTTCCCCCATGTACTGTATAACTCTCTTAGAAGGAGAAAGAAAATAGGATCTCCGCTCTGAACTCTGAACTCACAGTATAATATGTAATGTAAGTACATTGTGTGCTACGCATTTCCTCCCTAGTGTCTTTACTCATTAGTTTAACAGACCAAGATTTTATATCTAACATTTCGCTTTAGCAGAATCAGAAGAGCAGATGTTACAGATGATAATCCCACCGGAAATGAGGCCTGTTATATCACTATAATTCCTCTTTGAATGTATAATTTTCTGCTTCTATGTTGACAAAAATGTAGTTTTAGATAAGGATAATCAAACACTTAGTGATGTGCGGTTTTAGGAAAATAATCAACAACCTGATTCATACAGTTAAAGAAAATTTCCACAAAATTAAGCTGACATGGATTCGTTTCAGTTTTCACACTTTGTTCCGTGCACCATGTATTGTTCTCAATATACAAGTAAAAACAGGACTTTTGGTTGTACAGAATAACCGAACACAGTTCTTCAGTTCTTTACACTAATGCACTTATCCCAGTGTTTCACTTGTGCTTGGATACCATTAACGTCGAAAGTTTTCTCAGGACACCAGAGCCATGATCAGACTGCCTGCTTCACATATGAAACACCGGCCTCCCAGGAACTCCTTCAATGCATTGTGTGTACAGTTCCCACAGACTGATGCGTCTCTTCTGCGTTGTCGATTTTCAAGGATCAGGCGTTCCACTTGCTGAATGTTCACGGGAACGACTGCACCGTTCAGATGTTTTACTGCGGCTAAGAGCCTCATCACCGTACTGTGCTTGAAGTCTTCTGTAAATGTCAATTGCTTTCATGCTTTCATTCACCAGAAATTTCATCACAAGTCCCAATTTATCAGAAACAACTGCAGCTTTTACAGTAAATGTAGAGTCTCATCATCGTACTTTTATCCCAAATCCAACTTTGACTTGAACATTTGTATAAATGTCATTTACATTTGTTTATTACTACACTTTATATAGTTATAATGTAGGTTAAATGCAGTGCAAAGCTGACAAGACGAGACATGGAAGAAGAGCACACCCCGTTCGCCAGGACGGGCTTATCACCTTTCTTTGGGCTGTTCATTATTTATCACTTGTGCCTGAGTTGCCACAGGAGGCTCTCTTTCTCTTTTTCTTTCTTCTCCTCTCATTAATGCCTTCTGGAAGCAAACATGCTGCACATATTGATACCATCTAACCCTCTAAATGTTAAAGAGGGACAACTTTCGATTTGATTCTACGTGTCGAGTCATGAGTTTCTGCGATGTTCGCAGCAGCCACTAAGAACTTTGTAAAGCAGGTGGGAGACACCGGGCGGCTGATTCCCGTCCCGAGCCTGAGCGAGGCCGACCGATATCAACCCCTCAGCCTGGTGACCAGGAAGAAGAGCAGGCATTTCTGGAAGAAGAATAAATATGGCTCGACACCATTCTCACTCAAGGACATACTGGTGGGAGAGAAGGAGATCACCGCAGGTAGGAGTTTTAATGACCTTAAATGGGGTTCTGATTGTACATGGTGTGTTTCTGGTATAGTCTGGAGGTTTATACTACTGTACAGTCAATGGAAATACTTTATGGTGACGTTATTGGAACAAGCACATATTAACGAGCAAACACAACAGCAAACCCAAGAATACAACAGCAACATGTTTTTGATGTTGCTTTGATGTTGTATAATTATCTAATATTGCATTAATGGCTTATTAAACTGTTTCACACTTAAATCCCACTTTAAAACCCAAACAAAATGTTTTTGTTAACGAGTTTTGCTCTGACAAGCTGTCGCTAATTACATTAGTACATCATTACAACCTGGATGCAAACAGATCTGAAGCGTGAATTTATTATAAGGCAGGTGTAACCCGAGCTGTTTCTCCATATCAGGAGTCTCCTCTTACCAGCTCCTCAACTATGAAGACAAGTCAGACGTGTCGCTAAACGGCCGTTTGGGTAACCATCTGATTCATGAAGTGGGCGTCAACATCAGCGGTTCACACTCGGTGGCGGTCAAAGCGTCCTTCGGGGTCGTGACCAAACACGAGGTGGAGGTTCCGACCCTGTTGAGGGAGCTGAGCTCGAGGTAGTGGATGTGACAAGTGACAAGGATTTGTGGCTTTTATTTTATTTACGAAATTTTGGAAAAGTGTTTAAGTTATTTGGAAATGCATTTTGAAGTAGGGGTGTGCAAACTTTGGCACACCAACTGTCTGCTTATTGGCAAGTTTCTTGTTTGATATGTGTCTAAATCAATTTCCTAACCCCGCTCTCTCTCTCTCTCCGTGTGGCTCTCCAGGAAAGTTGACCTGGATCACTGTCTGATCCGTCAGTCGAAAGACAGCGGGCGGACCGTCCTGTGCGTCGTCATGGAGAGCATCCGCACCACCCGACAGTGTTCCCTCACCGTCCATGCGGGCATGCACGGGACTACCATGCGTGTAAACAAGTGCACACAATCATACAATATCACTTAAGACCACACACACAGGCTCACGCACACGTCTCTCCTGTAGTTTCAGATAGATGACATCCATAATCCCAAGGGGCGTGACAAAGCCATCGTAATTCCCGCCCACACAACCATAGCCTTCAGCATATTTGACCTTTATGTGCGACTAGATGGAAGTCTCGGTAAGTTGATGGCTGCCTAGATACTTTTCATCCGTTTCTACTCACAGGTAAAGTTGTAGAACGTCTGAATGTTTGTAGAGTTATCACTTACGTTATAGAAGCTATAAACTAAGCCATTCATTTTTAACGTTCTCCAACCCTGACTTTCCTCCCTCTAAACAGATATCTGTGTAGCACCGGAGTCGGTTGGAGGCTTTGAGAGAGAACAGATGCGCGGGCAACTCAGTGGATTCATCGGGAGGTTTTCAGTCGGCAGGCTGCGAAGGTTCCTTTCAGGAATCATTTACGGGAACCCGTTCAGAGCAGGTAACGTGATACGTGTATTTGGGAAAACTAATAGTAGTAGATGATATGATCCTGGGGTTCTGGGCGCATGGGAAATCATGGGAAATGAACTCGGCACCATGTTGCGCACTGCAATCAAAGCTAAGGGCACTTGAATGAAGTTCGATTTGAGAATTTAAACATTGTGATTGCTTACAGGAAGCATTTACCTCATCACTGTGAAACCCTGAAATTAGTTAGAACCGGGCGCACAGAATATACACAGTCATGACTTTACCAAGAAATCAGTAAACTGGGTGAATGTGTGAGTAACTTTGAACATGATGCTACCAGCACCATGCGTCACTACCAGGATGATGTTGTCAGGGTGAAGTGCTCATTTGTTCTCGAGGAAAAGTCCAAAAGTAATTACCTATAAATGTACTTCAGTATCAAAAGTACATACTGTACTGAGCTTGTATTAGCACACAGTAGCTAGTAATCATAGAGAAAGCGTTGCTCTCTCTCTTTCTAGCTCTTCGCTACCTGAGTGTGAACATGCTTTCTTTTATTTCAAACACCTTCTACATGATTAAGGTTTTCACCGAGCGAATCACGGAATTACATATAATAGTCTGCTGATGATGATATTACATGTTCACATGCTACACGCCACTGGTGTTATATAACGCAACACCCTGCACAAATGTAGTGAAGTAGAAAGTACAGATATTTGTTGTAGGATATAGTAAAGTAAAGGTAAAAAAGTATCCACTAATAGAACTACTCGAGTAAAGTACAAATATGTGAAAACTGTACCAAAGTCCAGTGACGAAGTAAACTGCCACCAACATGTACACGATATATACAGTACATATAATACTGTTTATAGTCTTTAATAATAATTAATGAATCATTAGCATTACACAAAGTAGAACAGTATGGATCACTTTTCACAGATGACAGAACGTTCGAAGAGCTCACGCACTCTGACCTGTACATGGACGACGTCACGGATTACTACGAGAAGGCAGTGAGTATGACTGACCTGTCCTCGTCGTACCTGCGCGAGGACAAGCACACGCGGGTCAACCTGCTCAACCACAACATCCCCAAAGGCCTGTGCGCTCTCTGCAGCAAGTCTCACCAGCGCCGAGAGACCGTCTACGGCTGCCTCGAGTGCTCCTCGGGTGGGCAGAAGTACGTGCGATTACACGCCGTGCCATGCTTCGACCTGTGGCACAAAAGCCTACGCTGAGGAATTACAGTCTGTGGACGCAGATTAGATTTAGAATCTAGGACATCTGCTATCCGGAGAATTCCATGTGTGTGTGTCTTCGGTTCAATTCAATTTTATTTGTAGAAGTCAGAGGTGACAGGGGTGTGTGAGAAGAAACCTGGAGGGAAAATCTGACAGAATGGAAAAGCTCGTCTGGGTCACACCGGATAGTGGGATAATAACTCAGACAAGAGCAAAGACAAACAGTACAGAGTGTGTTTACAGGGTGTTCATTATATACAGTAGTAGAGATTTACAGTATTCAGGTGAGACTAAACACTGGATAAAAGGAAGACGTAGGAGTAGCCTTGCTTTAAAGTAGTGCGAATCCTTCAGGGTTCCGTGTCAGACCATAAGAAATTTGAAATTAAAAATGGAGACATCAACTTCACTCACAAAACTGCCATTTAAGTGCATCGATTTGTCCCTCATCGGTTTATGAAAAGACTCTTTAAAAACTCTTTATTAGAAAAACAAAATGCTCATCATATTGTATACTGTTTACACACCAGTCTAGATCTTTCTCAGATATCGTATATATATCAGTAGCAGTAGATCCTCTTACACTCCCATGAGCACCGGCTGCTGGTGTCTCCATCTCACTCACACACACACACACACACATACACAAAGGTGTGTGAATAATTAAGAGACGGTGATAAATTAACCAGAGGACCGCGTGAGGGCGGAACAGGGCAGGAAGTGGGCGGCCTTATGTCAGGTCAGAACTGGGTCGTGTTTTGGTTTCCATCCCCAAGAGACCAGAGACCCGGTCCTCTTCATCAAGCAGAACCGTCTAAACCTTCACCGACGAGGAAGGTGTTTGTGTGGGTTCAGAAGAAATCTCATCTCATCTCATCTAGATTTATTGTCTATTTGTAATTAAATTGATACTGACATATGAAAAATTACATTTCAGGATAGCTAGCTCTCGACACTCTGAAGACATCCGTAACAAAATCGTGAACATTTTCCTTTCCTCATTTCCTTTCTCCACACAGTAAAACCATTTTTAACCATGTTTATTTTATTGATTTTTTTTATATCATAATCATACTCAAGTGTGTGTGTGTGTGTGTGTGTGTGTGTGTGTGTGCTGGAATTTTCTGTATTCGTTTAAACGAATGTGGTTTGTAAGATTAAGCCTGAAACTGTGTTTACTGCTCATTCAGGGGAATTTATTTTTAATTATTGCGTCAATGTTTCAATTTAGCCATAAAAAATGCTAATAAACACAGTTCACTTTGATGTTGAGTTCGATTTGTAAGGTTCTTGTTTGAAGTTTGTACAACAGCGGTGCTGATAGTATACACTTGACGGCTCCCCCTGGTGGCGGGATATTTTCATTGCATCTAGGTTTCAGTGAAAAAAAAAAAACTTTGCAAAGTGAAAAAGTGTCAGTCAGTCATCTTCTATACCGCTTAATCCTGCATTCAGGGTCGCAGGGGGCCTGGAGCCTATCCCAGGAGACTTAGGGCACAAGGCGGGGTACACCCTGGACAGGGTGC
>JAQQZT010000037.1:34201381-34214932 GCA_030068275.1 Clarias platycephalus | reverse complement strand
CAGTGGGTCGCGCAGGTTTCAATTCAATTTACTTGTATTAATGATCCATTTATTTGTGTGTGATTGTTTAGTTTTGAACGTACGCTCTTCATTATCAATAAAGAAAAGCATGAATTAGAATAGGTACTTTCCTATTATGTATTTTCCACTAATTTCCTCCCGTTCGTTGCGCCCCACCTGTCATGTCTGTATTCCCCACTAGGGGGGCGCGCCCCACACTTTGAGAACCACTGGGCTAGATAATCATAATATAAAGGGCAATAACATGGAGGATTTTTCATTTGGGTTGCACCTCTGATGAAGCCTCGTGTCTTCATCGGAATTCAGTGCTTGTTTTCTTAAGAAGGTTACAAATCCCAAACAAGGCAAGAAATATTGTTTTTTTCTCCAGTACTTTATTCTTTATAAAAATAATTACCAACATTCTGCATGGACGACAAAAACAAACAGAAAAAAAAACATTGCATATACAGTAGGCCTTGACATCTCAGTTCATCTTGTAAGCCCCTCAACACACATTTCCAATTTCTCTAACACATCACAAACAGGTCATATAACACTAATATTCCATCTTAAACAAATAATAAAACTGTCAGGTCATAAATAAAGTTTTGCATTAGAAAAATAAAGGAGCAAGAAGAAGAATTTTTTTTTTTTTTTTTTTTTTCATAAAATCTGAAATCTCTGGATTAAAGCTGGGAATGTTGCACGGGTATGAGAGAGGAAGGTTGCGAAAATGTCTCCTACATTTGCCCAAGAGGCAATTTAGCATCGCAGATCTATCTACCGTCAGAGATTTTTGGAAGCCAGAATGGAGGGAGAAAAAGAAATGCTGTTTTTCATAATGCAGTAACACAATAGACGGGCCAGAGATTAATAATGCTACTTGTTGCTCCTTTTTAAAGGGCTTTGCTTGATCATGCATTAGAAGAAGGAGAACTAAACAAATAATAAATCTTGTCTGTAGTTTGGCATTCATTGCACTTCCAGTTTGGAAAAAAAATATATAGAAAATAAACAATACTTGCATTATAAATATAGCATATATAATCCAGATGTACTATATCAAAACAGGTATGTGCTTCATCACCACTCATTTCTTACTGTACATACCTCGGATATTTCTCATTTCAGGAAAACACACACATATACACACCCTTCCAGTAGCACACAAGTAGTGTATTTTAGAAAATCTATTTGAATCCTGTAGAGTTAGAAAAATCTACAGAAATGCTGACAATAAACCATCATCATAATCATCAAGGCACTCTGGGACTCAATAAATACTGCTGCTGCTGCTTTCACTGCAATCCGCAGCTCAGGTACTGTAAAGTCTGACATACATTCACTTCCCCTCATTGCCTGTGATTGCTATGAAAGACAAAATATTTCATATCCAGTTGCATTAAAACTTACACAAACACACATGCTTTTTAGCCAGGATCAAACTTCAGTGTTTTTTTTTTTTTTTTTTTAAACACTAGCCACCAGGGGGCGAAAGACCATCCTGCGCTTTCTTTTCATTAGTGTACATCCTAATACTCTTTTAAATTACATCTCAAAGTCAAGAGAGAGAACACAAGAGCTTCTCACACACACACACACACACACAGCCCCCTAGGGGTGATAAGTCGTGTAGGAATGACACACATGCTTCATTAACAAAGCACTTTAAAAAAAAAAAAAAAAAAAACTCAATATACTGATTACATGGGTCACTGTCTAGCACAAACCTCCATGTCCACACACACACACACACACACACACACACACACACACACACACGCATCTGTGATTTAACCACCACCTCCGGCATAAACAAACCGGACGTGGACGAAAGTAGGACAGAACCAGTCAAGTAGCCAGCCGTCTGTAGAGAAATGTGGAGGATGAACGTTGTGTGGTCCGATGCTTTGGTCAACTCAAGTTCAGTTTATTTTATAAATTTTTTTTAACCTTTTTATTGCTGCAGCAGCTTCTGATTGAGAATCTCCCAGATCATCATTTTACGGAAATACGGCATGTGACACTGCACACAGAGACAAACATGCAATGAATACTTTGTGTCTATCTTTACAAATCTTAGCCAAAACATCTGTACATTAAAGAGATTTGCAAAAAAATTATTGGGGGGGGAGGATTTTAGGAATTTTTGTCTGTTTGTTTGTGCACACATCACATAAAATTTTTTTTAAAAAAAACGTTACAGGCACATCTAGTTGCTACTTACGAGATGGGAGTTGGAGGCGGGGCATCCACAACGCAAGTTCACATTGGATAGCTCAAAAATACTATTCTAAAATTCATGACAACAAAGTCTGAGCTTCTATATCATGTGTGTAAAGGTTTCTATGTCTGAATATGGCTACATTCATCTTTTTTTTTTTTTCCTTTTTCTTATGTGAAAATGAACAAATTACACTCAGTAGACATTGTAACGGTTTGGCATGGAGAAAAATGTCAGCGGGAAAGGATCAGGGTTACTGCTTTGAGCGTTGTCACTGACTAACTGTATATGAAAATGACATGCAAAAAAATAACAATAACATGGCAGTTACAGCAGTAATAGCAGAGGAGTTACAAAGTTAAAACGGTAGCTACGGACTTCTCTGTTCAGTCTGATTTTTTTTTTTTAAGAGCTAGAGATGAATAGGTTAGCAGTTAACATCTTACATCTTACAACCATACTGTGAACTACTTTTCATTGTGGAAAATAAACAAACAAACAAACAGGTTGCTACAAAAAAAAAAGAAAAAGATTGGTGTGTATGTATAAATGTTACCTGTTTAAAAGTAAGAAGGCGTCCACGTGCGATGTAGTCAGCATACTTGCAAACAAACACGCCACAATCGCTTCCGTTCTTTTGTTGCGGAACCTCCTAGAATTATAAATAAAAAATATATAATTATAAAAAAATAAAATAAATAAAATAAAATAGATATTACACATAACAGAAATTTAATGCAAGTGTTTTTTTAAATCCTGCTGTAAGCTTACAGTGGCTCGCAAGCTGGTCACGGTCCACTTTAAGATTTCAAAGTCTTTGCTTTTCTTGGCCTCGTACTCTTCCTTCAGGTACATCCTACAAAATAAAAATCACGTCAGATAATCAGTCAGCCAAGGTGTGTGATTTGTTTCCATAGAAACCTGGCATGGTCACTCACAGTATCTGGTTACAGATGTCGTCATGCCTCTGACCCATGGAGTCGAACGACCTCACAGACTTCGCCTGGAAGTCAACAACCTAAATCAGACAAACATTTTCAAAATAATTTAAATTAATATTTCGCTCTTATTAACATAGTCCATATACGTAGCTAACTCTGTAAAGCAATTCTGCAGAGAAAAAGCGACTCACGGCGAGAGACCAGTGGACCCCCAGGTGCAGGGGAATGAGGATGATGTCATAGAGGAAGAGGTCGACAGCCTTGGTCCAGCGGCGCACGGCGATGTGGCCGCCCCCGTGGAGCTTAGGGAAGAAGAAGGTGCTGAAGCAGTACACCTTTCTCCCGCCCGTTTCCTGCTCCGCCCGCGCCATCACCAGGTTAAGGTAGAAATTGATCACCTGACCGACGGAAAGAAAAAAAAAGGATTAATGCTCATCTAACAGAGAACGACTGTTCAGAACAACAGGTTTGTCCAGAGCAACAGGATACTTTACTCACATATATAAAATACATAAATTATATACCATCATGACTTACATGATGCATCATGATGATAGGTTTTATTAATTAATTCATTTAACCTCATCATTGAGCCAGGTTCCTTCCTGCAGGGTTGCCAGGTCTCTCTGAGCGATGCGCAATTTGAAACCGCTGCTCAGGATTAGATCTGGATCTCTCTGTGCGAGGGCAGCGCTCACCTCCTGCTGCATTTCCTACAACACACACACACACAATTAAATTCAAGACAGTTTAAGGAAATGTGTAGGTTATGCATTATGGAACATCGTTCTTTAATTACTCTTAAATTGTAATACTGTGATACAACAGGAGGAAATCACTTCAGGATGTGTCGTTATTTTAAAAAGTAAATTAATAAAATAATAATTATAATAAAAAATTATTAATCCGGTTTCAGGACTTTAACAGTGTCCTCCGCTTGTTTTTCCAAGTTATTTATCAAGTTACCTTGGTCAGTCTGGGGAACTCCTCTTCCAAGTGTTTCCCTTTGTCAAGGACCTTTTCCGTGCGGGTCTGAAACCCCGGCTGGGACGCTACAGTGGTCTCTCTGTCCTTGAGGTTCAGCCGGGTTTCTACTTCGACTGACAGATCTACATCATCTAGTGGCTGGAGAAATGGACGGAGAAAAAGAGAAAATTAACAGAGGTGCAGCGGACAATCAAGCCAAAGCACTACTTATATAAACTTTTAGACAGAGAAATTGAAATGCTGCAAATACTGTGTGTGTGTGTGTGTGTGTGTGTGTGTGTACCCTGCTTTTATTTAATGTTTGTTCTTGTTTCTTCCTCCCAACATCACTAAATGGTGCGCTGAAATTGACAAATAAGCCATGTTGGGGAAAAAAAAAGAAAAGCTTCAACAAAATGCATAAAGGTAAAAAAAAAAAAAAAAAGAAAAGAAAAACAAGGTGAAAATTACCTGTCCTTTACGTGGTTAATCAAACTGGAACTCCTCCACGTTGGTGCATGAGGATTCACTATGGATAGCACACAGAATACAAACAAACAAGTCATAGAATTAACCACAATGCTTCATCTGTGTGTGAAGACTGAAGAATACATTAGTTAAACTCACCTTTGATTAATGTAGGTTTGCTGATCTCGGGAGTCGCGCGGCCATGGGGAAAACTCGTGCTAAAAGCAAAAGAGTCAGAGCTGTTTTAGGTTGTGTGTAAGGTCACGTGGTACAAAGTAAAAACGGTAAGGAATAATATAAAAGCAGTCATTTTGATCCTCCATACTTTGGTGGTTTCACTCGTCCGAACGGCAGTGGTTTGTTCTTCGAGTACGTCTCAGAAACCATCTCAACCAACTTTCTGTAGTGCTCACGGTCGCTTTCTTTCAGGGCCTGAAACGCAGGAGGATGCGAAGGGATTCCATATGAAAACAGTTCTAAATTATTTATAGTTAAATAAAGTATAATAATCAGAAACATCTTCAACTGTTTTAAAATAATATTAAATAAACAAGTAAATAGTAAAAACTAAAACGTTATTAACTACCACCTCGTTATACTTCACAGAGCCCTTAGAGCTAGCGATTTTATAAAGTATACTTCGTGTCTCCTTCATAAACACTACCTCCTCCACAGCTAGGCATGGTTTGTGCGCACGGCCAGAGGGGTCCGTCTCAGGGAGGATAGGGCGCGACGGCAGCAGCTGCATTGACCTTCTGTGCAGACGCTCCCTCGGTTTGTCCTGGTTTCCCATAAATAACACTGAACTGTTTCTATGGAGAGAAAAAATAATAATTATGTGGGGGTTTTTTAGGATTTTTTTGTGTGTAATTATGTAAAGCCATCATCAATGCTAATAATGCCAATGATCATAATCAATCATCAGAGAGACACGGTGTACGCCTGGAACTCTGTATACTCACTCAGGTTTCCTGATCAAGGGCTGGGCACCTAAGCAGAAGTTTGGCACGCTCCTCTCTTTACCACTCAGCCCCTGTTTATCTGATGAGATGTACAGAAAAATTAAGCAACATTCTCCAAAAAAAATATATATATATAAATAAATAAAAATAAAAAAAATTCACCTCAAACGACTTGTATATTAAACTTTACAATAAACATGCAATCTTTGAAATACAAAATATGATGCAGCGGCGCTTCAGTATTTACTTTTCTCATCTGTATGCTCCACTCAAACTGGTGATGGGTTTGCTTTTACATCAATTCAATCTTGTAAGCTCTTTCAGAATGAGAAAGTGGAGTCCTCAGTGTACGCTGTGCTTACCCATTTTAACATCCTCATCAAGCGTCCACTTATTTATGCCGTTGCTTCGAATTTCATCGATTCCCACTACAGAGACATGCCCGATCTAGAGAATCGGTTAAAAACAGACTTAGACTGTGGTGCAATTCAGATATTGCATGAAAGCTCCAGATGACAATCAGGCTACGACAAACCTGTGCATTTCTACAATCTCTGTCCTTTTCATAATGACATGGCTTGTGCTGTCGCAATCGGAGCAGCCTTGCAAACCCTGCGAAAGTCTTCCTGACAACCTGGACGATCACATCTGCAAAGAACGATTAAGGAATCACATTCAATGGTTTAAGTCATAATATGCTTATTGATGGACGGAGTCGATTTCGAATATATCTAGTTACCTCGTCTTGGTCGTTTGCTTTCCACATGCTCTGATACACCATCAGGAGAGTGGACGCTGCGTTAGACAGAACAGAATAGCAACATTAGGTCACGTAAACATTCAAGTCCAGATGAAACATGAAACTTTAAGTGATGTGATTTGATTTCACATATTGATGCATTTTCTTTTTTAAGCTGTAAACAACTGTAAAAACTGTAAAAAACTTGGGATATTCTACATAATCTAAACTGAACACAACTTTTTATTAGTTTATTGGGTCCATCCACTGTTTGAGCTGAGCATGAACAACAGTAGGCATGTTTACATGGAGCCTAATGATCCACTAGGAATCTGAATAATAGCTCAATCCAACTAATAATGCATCATAAAGACCTCAATTGGAAAACTTTGACTAGATCCAGCTCGATCAGACTGATTTTTCAATCAGAAGGAGAGGTGAAGTGAAAAATTTTTAATACTCTTTTCAATTAGCCATGTAAACACTTGATCGGAATGTTTCTATTTAACTGGAATAAATATAATCTTTCTGCCTATATTTGCTCCACATGATGAAAATATTAAGTCACTGGAGTTTCTATTCCTGATCGGTAACTACTCTGTGAGAACAACTCTCTCCCACCTGTATTTACTTTCTTCCTCTGGGTCTCAGGTTAAGGATGGAGCACTGAATGGCTTGTCATTGTATACATAACTAAAAGTTTAATGGCTGTTACACCTACGTACATCCAGTTAATTATGATCTGGTAATCAAATGAAGATATATTATTACCTCATTATGACAAAAAAGTTGATCATGACGCTGCCTACTGGTACAATTGTTGAGGAACGCCGGCCAAATAAAAATTTTGTTTTATAATATGTAAAGATAGACAAGATATATAGACAAGAAACACCCGAACTAGCAATACAGATGAGCTGAAGGCTGCCATCAAAGCAAGCTGGTCTTCAATAATGCCTTAGCAGCGCAACACACTGATCACCACATTGATATAGTAATTCACGCTAAAGGATAGATTACCAACTTTTTTTTCTCAGAATTGGAAATCCTTTTTTAATTGACCTTAGAAAATATTTAAATTAAAATATTTTGAGTTAAGACTTGAGCTTTATGATGTAATTATTAAAATTAAAACAAACAGGTTAGGTTTTACTTTTTGAATTACGTTTTTTCTACCTGAAGCAACTTTGTTAACAGAAAAAAATGTATGTAGAAATAGTTTAAAGGTTAGAGCTAAAAAAATAAAATAAAAAAAAAAGCTGATCAGCTTCAATATAACCAGCCCATGTACACGTCTATCTTTAACAAGATGAACCTCTTAACTTTTTAAACTATAGTTTCCTAAAATTTTGTTTGGTTTAACAACATTGTATGATATTGGTTTGGTAAACATAAGGAAATTGTACACAATTTACCTAGTTCATAGTTCTACTGTCAATTTATCTTATTGCAATCAACTTGAAAGAGAGGACATAGAAAAGTTTGTTTAAACATCAGGCAGATATCTAAGTATTGTACTGCAAAAACTTAATTAATTTCTGACAGACAATTTTTTTCTGGTCCTCCATTTTATTAAGAATAAACATATAATTTAAAGAGCGAGTTCTCACCAATGTACAGATAAAACCCTCTTATATTTATACAGATGTCAGGCTACTATATATGCTTGCTAATTCTTGAGCTCGAGCTTAGCTAACTTACCTACATCTCGATATAACATTGTAAAATATTTGACTAAATATCTGCCAGGGTTTCTTAGAAAGGAATAAACCAAGTTGCTAAACAATGCTAGTGGTTTGTTTAATAATTAACTAGTCTGTATTTGCTAACAAGCTAACTCAGTTTGACGGTTGGACTTCAAGCGTAAGTAAGGCTTAGTGCGCGCGCAAGGGCGCACGAGCAACCTGTGTAGGGCACTGGTTTGTTTATAAAACAGGCGGGCATTTGGAACACAGCCATGCTCAGCTAGCCTAAAGGCAACCCGGCGTTTAGAGAGAATTAAATTAGAGAGAAATTTAAACAAAATCTATATGGATATATACCTTTGATAGTTTCGCTTAGGAGGTCGGTAATGTTGTTGTTGTGTCTCAGAAGTGACCGGGTCTCGTGGTGGTGTCGGCGGCGGGTTACCGTCCGTAGGCCAGCTCGGCGAATTCCCTCCAGAAAACACGGAAAACGGAACAAACAGCGACGACAGTCCATCAACTATCCATTCATACATTACAAACCACCACGAAGACTCAGTCACCGGCCTGTTTGTTAGTGCCAGGATCTTTACAAAATCACAAACTTCAACACCACATCAAATGCGACACGCCGTTCAATCCTCACTATTACTCTATTTAGACCTGGGAGCCGAGTCCCAAAACGAGTCGGTTCTTCGGTTCTGGATCTCGACTCTGAAGATCCAACATTTCTCCTAATCCACGATATTACGTAATTTATCATATATTAGTACGTATGTATTGATTATATCACCGTTATAGTTTTCGATTTATTTTATTTTGAAACGTGGTTTAGAAGTAGATTTGATAAAATACACCGCGGAGTCGAATCTTCGGATCGAATCATTTAGATCAATGAGTCAGAATCACATTGGTGGAATCGAACAGCGCCTCGGTTTAGCCAACTAGCCTACGCTTCGGGTTGCCAGGTCGTGCATTTATAAAACTTGAGCAATCATTTCATATTCACAAATCCATCCATCCATCCAGCTAGAAACATATGTAGTCCAACTAGGGACCGTGGAGACCTATGGCGATTACCTAAGGGAAATTTGGGAACACCAATTAGTTTAATCTGAATGTTTTTGGATCTGTGGGAGGAAACCGGAATACCTGGGGGAACCCACCAAGCACGAGAAGAACATGAAAACTCATGGCTGCAGTGCTAACCACTAAGCCACTGTACCACTATATTCAGAAATAAATCTCAAAATGGTTCTTTTAAAATAAAAGGAAGTTCAGATGAGTTTGAAATTCGATCATTAATGTATGACTATAATTGGGAGTGTGTAATCATTTAAATGTAACCTCTTTCAATAGTTTTTGCCAAGCATCATAAAAATTATGTTAATTCAGAATTTCATGTTTGTGTTAGGAGTCTGATCTCTATATATGCAGCCATTGTATGTCTATAATAAATAAGCAATTACAATTTTTGGAATAAAGATTTGGTCATCAGGGTCCGGATAGAACTGTCACTTGGTCCGGATACAGACCGCGGTTCGCCATTTAGTGATGGTTGTCTTAAATGATAATCATATTACAAAAGGTCCTTAAATTCTTGCAATAATGCATATATTGCCATAGATAATGCAGATCAATTCATTGCCACACACACATACTGTACATTCAGTGATGTAGCTAAGATGATTGAGAATGTGATGGAACAGTGAAGACAATACGCTCTCTACAGACAATCAAATAGTTTTTATGTTCCCTTTTTAGGTATGTACCATAGGTATTATCCACATCTGTCCCTTATTATGTATGCTAAATATACAAATAAAATAAGATGACGAACAAGCTACAGCTAAAAGGTAAAAGTGGATCTGGCAACACATTGCTGTCATTGTTTGCCTCTGGTCAAAAGGATTTAAAGTCAATAGTTAAAAAGAAAACTGGTTTATGTGATGAGGTAATGGACAATATTTGTTCATTATATTAATGACATATTATGTCATTAATATAAATGAAAGCAATGTAACAAATATGTGTATTTCAGCTCAAGCACAAGTAAGCAAAAACAGAAATGTATTTCAAACATTTTTTTAAATACTTTATTATTAATTTACAAAGATGCACATCCAGTATTTCAACGAAAAATGTAAATAATCATGTGTATATTTTCATCTTTACAGAACCCCAAATGGATTGAAGGACTCTGGGAGAAATAAATGAAAGTTAATTAGTGTGAAGTAAATTATAAGTGTGATTAATGTATGAATATATGTTCTTTAACACACCTTGGAATCCAACAGGAAATCTCGTCTTCATTCCGTCGACAGTAACACTTTAGGATTCAGGGAATTTTTTAATTAATAAATTACAAAGAAATTACATTGCAGCATCTGTCATATATAAATGAAGTCTATGTAAAAGCATAAGCTTCACATTGTTTTGCTGTTGTTTGTTGATGATTTTAAAAAAGACATTATTTTACGATCAGATTAATTAAAGGTTTAATCAAGATGTAATGGAAATAATTTTAAAAAGTTTAAAAAATTGAAAGAAAAAAAAAAACCTACGTGTTAAGCGGAGGCAAAGTTACCGGGCCGGTTAAGTGCTGAATAGATGGCTGATAAGCCCCTCCCTTTTGTGCTGATATCATAGACGGCCAAGCCGAGTAGCCAATAGGAGGGAGTGGTGGAGGCCCATAGTGATGATGGTGGACAGCACCTCCTCTGACTTTCCTACTCTCCTAAACATTACAGTTGAGCTGTTAACAAGTAGCAAAGTAGCTTTTGAGCCTCAAATAATGCTTTAGAAGGAAAGGGTCACCTGGCCTACGGGAGGACTCGCGCTTGCGCCGGTGGCCATTGGAGGAAGCGCCTTTAGCATCATGTTGTGCATGATGATCTGGTGCATCTGAGCATTCTGCATGAGCATCAGCTCGACCATGTCTGAGGATCGACATCGAATTAAATGCAAGCAACAGGTTTACCGTCACGTTATTCTTATGGACCTTGTTGCTATGTTCTGTGTAAGGAACAAAACACTTGGAGGTGTGCTGTTTTGGGAAAATAATCAGTGACAGTGTGTTCAGATGAATCGCAGTTATTGATAATATGGCAAACTGAATCATTCTACCGTAACAGCACAACCTAAAGTCTTTCTTTTCAGCCAAGACTTACAAATATTATGACCTTATTAAATATTAAAACCAACATACCCTCTTTAATGCTACCGGATCTGCTGGGTGCAGGTTGGACTGGTGGAATCTGTGCTATAAGCGGCTGCTGCTGTGGTATCTGCTGAATGATGGTGGCGGGCGGATGAGGAACCTACAGAGAAAGAAAAAAAACATGTGCATTTGTGTTTTAAAGAAAATAGATTGAATTCTTAATGTTAATCATTTTGGTTCAGGGTTAGCCTAGATACTGGTACTTTACGATATTAATTGAGTCTTTCTCTTACAGTGTGTTGGATGATTCGGGGAGGCTGAGGGGCTGGAGGTGGAGCTGGAGGTGGAGTCTGATAGATATAAAATGGGGGTGCGGGCGTGGAAGAGGGTTCATAATTATGCCTTCTGTGAGCTCCAGCCCATGTTTGTGGTCTTGCTAATTCATCCAACATGTGCTGTTCCTGAAATCAACAGGAAATACGCACAGTATGTGAGGAATCAAATATTCGGGTAATAGGATGAGCGTATTAACAGAAACCGTGTGATTTGGAGCTGCACTACTTTCAGAGCTGCTGGTATAGAAAAGTAATCAACACTTTCCAAACAATCAGGATCAAGAATTCAATAGAACAGGTTAATGTTAACATTTTAACTTTCTGGCATCCTTATGAAGTTGGTACCTTTAGTCTCCGGAGTAAATCTCTCTTCCGTCTCAGGGCACTGTGCAATGCTTCGTCCCGTCCACCATAACTTCCTGTGTCAAAAAAAAGTCAGAGCTATGGAAATTCTATTAACCTGTCTGTAAATTGCAAATTCCATGCTTTGAAATGATTCATTTTGAAAATCAGTAAGCTGGGATGCCAGCATTCATTTTCTCCAGTGCTTATCCTGTACACTTCAGGCACAAGCAGGGTACACCCTGTACAGGGTGCCAATCCATTACAGAGCACACACACACACACACACACACACTAAGGAAAATTTTGAATAGCCAATTACCCTAATATGCATGTCTTTGGACTTGGGGAGAAAACTAGAGTACCCAGCGGAAACCTATTTAGCATGGGCAACATGCTAACTCCATGCAAACTCCATGCACAAAGACCTAAGCCAGGAATCGAACCCTCGACCCTGAAGGTGCGAGGCCACCGTGCCACCAGAATGACGAATTATAATAACCAAAAAAAAGTACACGTTTCAAAATGGTGGCATTTTAATTCTTTGAGATTGTGAACCTGAATATCTGAGTCATTATCTCGAAATGTACAGGAATATAATGGTTATATTAAATATTGTAGGTATAAAATAAATATGAAATATTAAGTAAAATTTAATACTTTAAGCTTTATTAATGTTAAAATTTTGTTTCTCAAAATTTTAAATGTAGCATTACTTGTTGAAAGCACAGAGTCTGGTCTTTCATCATGGCCTGCTCTCTCATTCTCCAGTCTCTAATCCAGGACAAAGAAAATGAAACATGTTTTAAAAGAAGACAGAAAAAAATTGAATTTGAACTATTAACCCCCATCTCTGGACATATGAGGTGGATTAACACAATTTTTAAAAGATTCTTCTAACACCAAGACAAGGATATCATAATTCATGTAACTCATCGTATTCATGAGTATATTTTTATCCTCATTGTTAATAATTGAATAATAAACAGATAGAAGGCTGAATTATTAGTAAAAACTTCATTCATGTTTATTAACCAAGCAGAACAGGTCTAAAGGATAAAAAAAAAAAAAAAAGTTTAATAGATCAATCTCTCACCTTTTCTAGAAGTTTTAATTTCAGACGAGTAATTTGGTCAACAATCTGATCAGTCATTGCAGCAAAATAACTTTTACATCAGCTTTAAAAGTTTCTATGTGCTTTTTTGAGTAACTTGCATCCTTCCAACTAAAACTAACATTGAAGAAAGAAGGTTGTATAAAACTGAGTCATGTTTCTCCACCCGCGCTTGTTTGCTGAGGACTTTTCTCTTGGTTGCCAGAAACATACCCGTGTCCCTCTGCCCAACCCTGCTGTTACCATGTTACGTGTCTGGCTTTATTTACTTCACTGGGAGATTTTCAGTTCGTTAGAGCTGTTCTGTATGTTAACGTTTCAGGATTCAAGGATTCAATGGTTGAAAGATTTAAAATGCAAAATGTTAAGTTCCCCAATCAAATTTAATCAGTCAAAAGTTTGGATGCAAGTTTGGGTTTATTTTCCACATTATAGAACAATGCTGGATTTTTGGAACTATGGAAAAACACATATGGAATTCTGTAACAGTCAGTTGTTATTTTAAGACATGGAGGTCAGCCTTTTATGGAACAGTTCTTGCAAGTGCATTTGCGAAATCCATCAGGCACCATGATGAACCTGTCTCTCATGAAGACCTTCCCATATATGTAT
>JAQQZT010000037.1:34171849-34184347 GCA_030068275.1 Clarias platycephalus | reverse complement strand
GTGGTGGACAATCCAGTGGTGGACTTTACGAGATTTACTTCCACTTGTAGAATATCAGCTAACTTCTGGGGTGAAATTCTAAATAGTGTAAAATATAACGCTAGTGCGCTAGTACCTCGTTCCAAGGTTTTAAGGAGTTTGGGATTCAACCTTGTACAAGCTACAAAGCTAACTAGTTTCTAACAAGTTTCAGAGTGGATTAGGAACGACTTAGCAAGTACTAACAAGACAAATTGGTGTTTAAGACGACATAACGTGTGTGCTCTTGCTGAAGGTGCTTCCGTGACTGGTTTTGAATGTAGGTTTTGGCAGGCAACTGCTCTCTCCTCAGTACTGCGGAACCGCACAGACCTAGTTGTGGTGTGACCTCTCTCACCCGCACTGGTGACCGACAGTTAGTTGTATAATCGGTATCAAATGTGATTTCCTGAATGTTGATTTGTATTTAATTATCGTGGTCGTTGCGGTTTAGGAGGAAAGCGAGCAGGAGAAGGCCGCTGCTCTGGACGAGCTGGAGAGAAGTCTGCGTGAGCAGCATCAGCAGAATGAGCTCGGCTACACGGACAAAATGAACCAGCTCACCGCACAGCTCCAACAACTGGACACTGTGGTCTCTCAGGTGAGTTTCTCTCGGAGTGTTGTGTAGATTAGTTTTTCTTGATCATATCAAAGTTTATATGTGTAGATGTATGTGTGATGGAAAGCTACAAAATTTCTAACCGGTATATTGTATCAGATGTTGTGTAGTGTAGAAAAAGCTGCACGTCCTTTAAAAATACAAGGAAAGAGCACAGAAGCACCAGAAGCATACCTAGGGTTTAGTAAAGGTTCAGTAAACACGCCCGCAATAGTTTGAGTTCAGGTGTTGATACGGAAACAGGCCTTCACGCAACACGGTAATTTTTCTTTTTTTTTTAAATATTACTTCTGTTTTATTTTAATCCTGTGCTACAATTCAAGTCCAGAAGGTTTCGGTCATTAAACATATATTAATTATAATATTTAAAAATATCAAAGTGATATGTCTTATCCTTGATTTGAGAACATGAGTTAACTTCCTGTTCAGCTCGTGCGTCTGTTTTGTTTTGATGTAAAAAAAAAAAAAAAATCTGTCAGATTAGTTTAGGGCGATTTATTAGATCCCTTGCAAATCCCTCCGAGGGACCCGGTTGCCGTGGTTACTGTGTTGCGCACTGGTTTCTGTTCGCTATGTTTGCAGGCTGCTGCTAGGCAGTGGAGTGGGACGGCATGTCGTACACACTCCTGTTTTTCTCTGCCACTCCCACACAAGTTCATGTCACATGGTCACTTGTGCGTCTGATCTGTTTAGTTTGCTGGTTAAAACTCTTCCCTCTAAAATGCTCTTGTTCTACAAAACAGTCTGTGTAGGTCACATGACCAATGACCGTTTTTCCCTTCCCACAGCTGCGTGCAGAGCTGAGCGGACTGCAGGGCGAGCTAGAGGGCAAGCGGGCCGAGATGGACACGCTGGAGACTCTGCTGCAGCGGCGTGAACGCGAGAGTCAGGAAGGAGCCAACCTCCTCAACATGCTGCGTGATGACCTCAACACCGCCACCCAGCAGAGGTGGGGTTTGGAAGCTGCTGTGTTTATTTATTTTTGTTCACTTTTTGAATCAAGATTGATGGGGAACAGGTTGCGACGTGCTGTTATAGGGAAAATAACCAACGACATGGTGGTGTGATTGAAGCTAGTGTGTCTCTCTCTTCTTTCTTGTAGTAGGAAAAACTCATTATACGTTATTAAATTAAGCTAATTATATGAAGCATCCACTATACACATGAATAAGCTGTTGCTATGGAAACAATAACCTATTAGAACAAGCACATGATTATCAACGTGTACTTTGCAGCTGTGCTTGTGTCGGAGCTGTTCACCTTCCGACTAAAAATTCAACAGCGCTTTAACTTTAATAAATTTGAAAAAATATTACATAAATGTTGTTTTGAAGCTCTTCAAGCTAATTGTTCTTTCACACTTAGACAAGACCTTCAGCTGGCCCATGACCGACTTCAGCAGCTTGTCCTTGAGATGCTTCGGACTACGATCGCGACAGAGGACGAGATCAGGCGCAAGTTAGGGGTTTGCGTGGAAGCCGATTGCAGCGCTCCGAACAATGTGCCGAGTGACAACCGTGACAACCAAGAGACAGGTTTGGCTCTCGTTCTGTGTTTAGCCTTCATAAGAACATGACGAGCATTAAAAAAATATAAAAATTAATACTTTTCTTCCTTCCTCGTACTCTTCTTTTCCAGCCGACGTGGACAGTGGTGCTGTTGAGGGCGGTGTGAACTGCAGCCTGTTTTCGTCCGTGATCGACGAGGGTCTGGAGCTGTCTCAGAGGCTGTGTGAGAGTTTGTTTTCAGGCCCTGATGGAGAGCTGGTCTCCGAAAGAGAGGAGCTGGTGCTGGGGGCCTGCACTCGTCTCCGTGCTGCAGTGGACAAACTGCTAGAGATTGTCTCTGACTCTACAGTACAGGTACACAGTCGGTCGGAATCTAGCTGGGGATTACGGTGTTTCCCCACAGGTCAGAAATATACGTGTACTGGTAGTCCCCAACTTACAAACGATTTCCGTTCCAGCAGCGTGTTCGTAAGTCGGATTTGTTCTCAAGTCCAACAAAATGAGTCATGTACGCCTTGGACACGGGCATACAATATAAAGCATACCAATCTACTAAATCTCTCCCCTTTCCCAACACTGCCATCATGTAGCCATAAAACCGTGGGAAATGAAGTTCACATGTAAAATGTTGTCTCTGTCTTTAAATTGTGAGCAGATGTTCTTATCCAAGGTGACTTACATTTTTATCTCATTATACATCTGAGCAGTGGAGGTTTAAGGGCCCAACTTGGTGGTGGGAGGGTTTAAACCTGGGACCTTCTGGACTGTAGCCCTATGCCTTAACCACTGAGCTACCCCACTTTACCTTTAAAAAGAATCCGGCTGTGTGGGAAGGACACGACAGGGGAGGAGGGTTATTATTGTGCAGGGACGATTTTCACGCACCCAGCCTGTAAAATGTAAAAAAGTTCCTGCACTGTGCGAAACTGATTATTCGCAGAGCAACCCTCCAGTACGGACGTCTTATACTTTTTACAGCAGCTGGTATCCGCTGCATTTCTTGCGTCTCAGTACATTGTTCTGGCGCTACCACTCCTGTACCCGTTTATTCTGCTACCCCGAGAGGGAATTGTCCACTAATGCTACTAGTTTTAATCAATCGTGGGTGTCGGATATACAGATTTTTAAAAAGCGGTTGACAAATATACTTGAACGGCTGTCGATATACTTGTGCCGCCTGCCCAAGTATACTGTGTGTGAGGAATCGCTGGATTATAGTGCGTGGGGAAACTGATGAGGTTCTCTTTTGTGTCTGGCCAAAGCTTGAGCAGCTACGAGCTCTGCAGGCCATGCTGGATGAACAGTTCAGCGAGGGTGGAGAAGCGAAGAACGCTCTTCTGCAGCAGCACACTCAACTTCTGGAGCAACTGGACCAGGAGGCGAGTGTGAAGAGTCGGCTGCAGCTGGAACTGCACAAGGCTGAAGGTGAGAACCATGTTTAAATGTATTTGTTTTGCGGCTGCCCTGAAAACAATTAAGTTAAGCCACCAAACGTCCGTCTCTTCAGGTCTGCTGGACGGTTATGTGGCAGAGAAGGCCGTTCTGGAGGCGTCGCTGCAGCAGAAGGAGACACGTGAGCAGAGGCTGGTCGAGGAGCTGGAGAGCACGCGGGCTCAACTGCACGAGCTCCGGGAGGAACACGCACTCCTGCAGCGGCAACGAGACGCGATCTCTGCAGGCCTCGGAGAACCTGAGAAAGGTGGGACATGGATAATTTGTTGAAGGAGGGGGAGGGGGGTCGTCGACGACTTGATTTGCTTTTCATGCGTCTTTTTCTTAAGGATTGAGCTTCACGTGGTACCTTTTGTCAGTGGTTGTCATGATGGTATGAGGTTGAACTCCATGGGTGGAGATGTTCATTTGATTCTGAGTGTTCTTTCCGCTCTATAGGCTGTCCTGCCGTGGGGAAAGAAAAAGGTTCGTCACTAGAATTTGAGGCTGACGTGATGTTTTGAATGTGCCCTTTTTTTTTTGTTTGTTTTTTATTATTTCTTGACATCTAACAGCTTCTTTTATAAGCTTTCTTTTTAATTAAGTTGTGTTAACTTTGGATTTCTTCAATATGTTTCTGGTTTATTTGTGCTGTGCCGCTTGCATCACCAGCTTTGACAAAGTGGAATGTTATTCATCTTTTATTTGATGAATAATTAGTTTAAAGGACACACGGGGTAAGTTGGCATAATGATATCGCGCATGCCTGCATCTCGTTTCCAGAGCATTTGTGTGGGTGAGTTTAAGTCCAGGTGTATTTGTGTTGCACTCAACCCGTTTCTTTCCGTTTTTGCTCGCAGCGCTGTTGGCCGAGGCCGAGCGGCTCGGGCAGGAGCGCGTGGACGTGCAGCGTCAGGCGGAAAAGGATCGCGACGGGCTGGCGGGACGGCTACGCATGCTAGAGCTGACTGTGGAGGAGCACGAAAACAGGGCGACGCAGCTGGAGGAGCAGCACCGCACCCAAACCGAGGACCTGCAGCAGCACATCAACGCTCTGGAGAAACAACTCAAGCACCACCGCCAGTTCATAGACGTGAGTACGAGGAATTATCAACAAACGGATCTCGTCTTATGGAGTGTTCACCATTAAATTTGTAATAAAGATAAGAACAAGCTCATGAACATAATTTTGAGGTTTTTAGACTTTGAGCTGAACTTCTGTCCAAGAAAATTTAGTCTAACTAATTGACGAGGATATTTTATTTAATTAGTTGGAGTGGTGTGCGTGTGAAGGGGCACTGTGTTCAATGGTGGGTGGGCACACATGACATGCTGACCCAGGGAGAGAGAAAATGGATCTTTACCCTCTCTAATGAGACTTTCTTTTGCTTCACACGCGCGCGCTCACGTGTGTTTATAATAAACCGTACACGCGAGCATACAGACTCAAAATAAAATGTTTTACACACACACACGGTCAGTGTTCTAGTAAACAGTACACGTCTGCACGGATGTTGATTATACCAGTAAGAGACGCGCACTAAGACCCAGCAGGGGAGACGATTACCCACAATTCCGCAGCACCAGAGAGGGATAAACCGTTGGCTCAGTTGTGATCATGTGACGCTCGGCGTCAAAACAAAAAGCGCATACATGATGCTCAGTACTCATAAACCAAGACTTGTTCGTTTTCCAAGTCAAAATTTATTAAAAATCTCTGCTTGTCTTGCGGAACACTCGCAATTCAAGGTTTCACCGTGTGTCTGTATATCTAAAATGTATATATATATTTTTTTATATATATATAAAAATAGTTTTTTATTTATTTATTTATTTTTATTGGTGAAAAATAAATGATGTGTTGCCTGCATGCATTCGTGCTGCTTGAGTTTGGGTAAATCTTAATGTGTGTGGTTGTTTTTATTTATTTATTTATTAATTTTTTTTTTTTTTAAAGAAGAAAATGACCATCGGTACGCCTTTCTTTCATTTTTACGGCAGCCAGTGTTCTCTACATTTACTGCCTCTCGGTTACATCGCTCTCGTGGTAGGAGCGTGAACAGGTACAAGTGCGGTTGAGCGAGAGGTGACTGTCCACTACTTCTGGTTAGTCGATCGCTGATGGCATCGTTTTATAATTGTTCATGCGTTTTACCGCTAAACTGTTAAGAACGATGTAATTTTGAGGAGGAGGCGGCGTGTTTTTTTTTTGTTTTTTTTTTTAATTATAAAGGCGTTTCGATTGAATGTAGAACAAGTTTAAGAATGACCCATCCTTTCTGCATGTGTGTAGGAGCAAGCTGTGGAGCGAGAGCACGAGCGGGATGAATTCCAGCAGGAGATTAAGAACCTGGAGTCGCAGCTGAGAATGTCCTCTAAAGGACACGCAGGAGGAGACACCAAGGGTCAAAGGGTGAGAAACAAGACTCGTAGAAATACTATCAGGATTTTATGATGGAGAGAATTGTTTATATGAATCTTTTTGTTGAATGAATAGCTGTATTTGTTTCTCCTTCCGTCTGCGTGATGTAGATTGAAGACTTGGTTTTACAGGTAAGTCCTCCGACTCGCCAGGTTTGAAGCTGCTAACGCATGGCTCAGTGTGGCTGGGCCTCTCCCCTAACATGCCATCCTGTGCGCTCGACTCTATAATCGTGTCCAGTATGTCCGTGCACGTGTGTTCATGCTGAGCTGGCTGTCCTCCCTGTGCTGTAGCAACACCGTCTTTCTCCTCTTGCTATCTCGTAGATCGTGCATGTAATAAGGGGCTTAATTTTCACACTCCCGTCCACGCATCCGTGCTGAATGTGTTCGAGCTCGCTTAGCTTCTTGTTCTCTGCTATTTCACGACTAAAACCTGATGGTCATTCCTCCTCCAGGTGGAAAGTCTTCAAGCTCTAATTAAAGACAAAACCGAGGACTACAGCGTCCTGCTCTCGATCAAGGACCAGTGTCAGCGCGACCTGGAGGACCGCAACGAAGAGATCGATAAGATGGCGTCCCGAATCCGGGAGCTGGAGCAGGCGCTTCTGAGCAGCGCCGAATCGGGACGGGCCGTCACGCAGCTGGAACAGGACCTGCAGAAAGCGCGCAAGAGCCTGGAGGAGCTCTCTCAGGTATCGCCGTATTTCAGTGAACCACAAACTATGACATTTGAAATATAAATATCCGAGTAACGACACGTCCTAGGCAAACTAAATTTAAATAGGCTTTATGTTGAAAAATACAAAATCTAACATTTTTCAGCGCCTCAATGATTCTCAGCTTGAGTTCTTCTTAGGACTGAAACGATTCCTCGAGTAATTCGATTACAAACAAAAATGATCGAGGCAAAATCTTCTGCCTCGAAGCTTCTCTTAATTAATTTTAAAAGTGTTATGTTTTTGCGCAATAATTTGTTTGTTCGGATGCAAGCCGGCAATAAACACCGAAGCAGAGGCGCTTATGTCGCCCACAAAGCGGAAGGAGGCGCAAACAGTTGGCCTGCAAAATGGAAAGGAGTGATTAAAAAATATCAGCGAGACAACTTGGTCTTTTTGTATAATTATTTGATTTAATGTGTGCATTAGTGTGTGGGTTTTTTTTTTTTTGGAAGTTTTTGCATCTGAGAAAAGGCTTTAAAATAAGTAAATCTACTTTTTTGGAAAAGTAGATTTTTTTTTTTTTTTTTTTTTCCCCAGAAAGAAAAACCAATTATTCTTTGTTTCTCTTATATATATTTTACATTGCTGTTTAATTAAGCAAAAGTATCTTTGTATCCAATTAATCGATTAAATTTTTACTAATATATTCAATAGCTACAGCCCTAGTTCTTCTATGCTTGTAGGAAGAGCAGAGGTGATAAAGACCAGTCGTTTCACACAGACACACAGGGGGGGTAAAATAATAATCATGATGTCAAGTCAGGTGAATGTGGTGGCCATTTCAACAGGCCAAAAAAGTAAAACTTAAAAGACTCATTAACTTAAAAGATAATTTGAGTGATAATTGTTTTTAGACTACGAATTTTCTTTTTTTTTTTTTAGGGCGCCCTGTACTATAGTTGCAGTATATCTGCAGATTCCCTCAGGATTAATGAAGATTTATATTAATCTTATTCCATTTCCTTTGTATGACCTCGGTTGTCTATATATCTTTGTCTTATGATGCAGTTCTTTTGTGCTGTAGGATAAAGAAGCCCTGCAGCAGCAGCTCTACTCTAATAAACTCCAGATCTCGGCTCTGCAGTCCAAACTGGATGAGACGAGACATCGCTGCCCCAACCCCGGTGCTGACCCCAGCCTTAAAGAACAGCTGGAGATGCTCCAACAGGACCTCCAGAAGAAAGAGGAACAGGTAAGGGCGACGTGGTAAAGTTGTCATGTCATTTTATTTATTATTTGTTTTATCATATCCAGCAAATGTATAATCGCAAATCCTTCCTCCTCCTCCTCCTTTCCCCGCTTTTGAAATCATGCGTAGGTGGAGGTGCTGCTGGAGCGAGTCGAAGTGCTGGAGAAATCTCTGGCAGTAAAAGAGGAGGACATCAGGCAGCTCTCGCTGCAGCTGGAGCTCAAAACTAACGAAAGCCGAGCCAGGGAGGAAGAGCTGCAGCTGCGTATCGCCGAGCTGCAGGTAAAAGCAAGAACCGAGCCAGGACCGACCGAGGTGAAGACGCGGAGTTAATATTAGTCTTGGCGTATGTGCGTACAAGTCTGCAAAAATTTAATTTTATTCGTATAGCGCTTTTAATAATCATCGTTGCAAAACACAATCAAAAGAAACTATGGAAGTTTGTATGAAAGGTTAAAAATGAGCCGCTGCCACAGAAACGCTAACTTCTTTCAAACAAGCGCATATTTATAATATAATAATATTATTACCTTGTGAATTGCTGCTCTTGTAGAAGATGTACAGCCAGAATCAGGAGTTCCACAGTGCTGTGCAGTCGGTCAGGATGGCCGCATACCTTCATACAGTATCATATCTAAACAAATTCTGTTCGGCTCGTCGATTGTTCGCACACGTACCTCTGTCACAAGCGTGTCACAGGCGTTCCTCTCTAAATTGGTGACCGTGAGCAGCCACGTCAGCCTTTATGCCCGTGTCACAGGCGTTCCAGACCTGTAACGGTAGGCAGCGTCGTCTACGGCGAAAACGTAGCCGGTTCAGGCCGAGCTCATGGCTACCGAAACCCCGGATCAGCCTGCAGAGCGTCGAGGGCTGCCGAAACATTCGAGACGCCGCTCGCAGGTAAATGGTAGCACGCCGGCATCCGGATCAGCACACGTGCAGAGTCGAGTGTAAGCTTCTAGTCAAATATACACACAGTCTCCGTCCATCCGGGAACCTCTATAGTCCAAATCGGGACCCTGGAGACCATTGTTTTTACGCCAGTGATGGAACCTCAAGTCATATTTTATATTATACTTTCGTCTAATAACTGTATTTGCTGCTCTGCAGGAGACCGTGAACACACTGCGCAGACAGCAGCAGGAGACAGGAGACTCCCTAGCGCTGCATCTTCCTTCTGCTCTGCTGGAGGAGAAGAACCTGGAGATCGACCACCTCAACCAGCAGGTTCTCCATCTGCAGCAGGAGCTGGACTCCACCAAAGAGAACAGGGTGACTTGTTTATTCTTTTGAGGAGAGAAAAATAAATAAATAATTGAAGTGTGTTTTGGTGTGTCGTGACCAGTTGGTTGGCTTTGTTGTGACAGACCGCGCAGAAGAAACAAGCGGACATCGAAGACCTGCGCGCTCAGGTGGAGCGGCTGCGCGGAGACCAAGAGCGTCTGCGTCAAGAAAAGGAGGAGGAGGCGGAGCAGCTGCACGAGGTCATCCACAAGCTGCAGGAGGAGATCAGCCAGCTCGACCCCAACCGGCATGAGGTCAGCGACCCCAATACGGACAGCCCCGAGCCTACCGATTTCGCCTGGTCCCCCCGACCGCAGCACGGTGCCGAGGAGAGCCTGTGCCATGAACTGAGCAGTCAGACGCTTCAGAGCTGTCGAGCCAAACTCTCTCAGATCCAGGTGGACCTAGAGCGCTCAGCGGAGGAGAAGGATGCACTTCAGAAACTGCTCCTGACCCAGGAAGAGCAGTACGGACGGCAGGTGGAGGAGTTGGGCCGCAGTCTGGGTGAGGAACGAGGCAGGCTGGTGCTCATGGAGCAAGAGGCTGGAGAGCTGAAGCTCCTCTTGGCCGAGAAGCAGGCCGAGGCGGAGGATCTCCAAGATCGCCTCCAGAAGCTTGAGAGCGGGCAGAAGAACCTGAAAGACTTTGAACTCAAGCTGAAGAAGGCCGAAGAAAGGAGGAAGGAGGCGCAGCGGGAGACGACCAGGTTGAGCGAAGAGGCGAAGAAGCACGCGGAAGAGCGAGAGAGGATGGAGGGACGGGTCGCTGAGCTCCAGCAGAAGTTCGAGGGCAGCGAGAAGGCCGCGTCAAAGATGCTCCTCAGGATTACGGAACTGCAGGAGGAGCTTCGGCAGCAGAAATCCGACGTCGCCATCTTGGAGACGGGCAAGAAAGAGCTGTATGTGGAGAAACAGGCTCTTCAAAAGCGCGAAGGAAAACTCCAGGAGGAAATCGAGAGGCTGAAACAGGAAGTGTCCACCAAGAGCAGTCAGATACAGGAAATAAACATGCAGCTTGAGGAGAGGGTGGCTACACAGGAGGAGACGCAGAAAGAAGTTCTGGTGAGAGTTTTGTCGAAACATTTCAAAAACAAGAAGCTGTATTTTATTATTATTATTTATTTTTTTACTATATATGGTTGTATGTGATGAACGACTGTAGAAGGCTCATTTTAAGCTGCGTGAGGTTGTTTTTTTTTTTTTTTTTTTTTTTTGTGGAGTAAGCAAAACCAGAAGTCTACTTGCTTCTAAATGTCCTCGGTCTGAATGTGACCGCACCGATGTGTTTCCAAAAACATAATAATAAAGTGTAGCAGATCTGATTAGTGAATGGAGAGGGGAAAAAATAAAATCAAAACACTTTTTTTTTATTTTATTTATTTATTTTTGGTAAATCAGCTGCTCGAGTTTTCCAAACGTGAGCACCTCGAACAGAACCTCTGTTGCTTTTTATTGAATCAAGAGACTAAATTATGGGACTAGAGCAGAAAGAGAAACAAGATTTTTCAGACAGCATTTATTCTGCTTTATTTGGACTCCCTTTCGTCTGAGTGAACCGACACCCTGATTTGTTGTGCTTACGTTTACTCACTACAAATGGTCTTATTTTGTCGCCGTGAATGACTTTGTTAAGCGCGAAAAGTTTTATCAGCGCTGTTCAGTCATGTTCGTCGCTTTTGTAAGCAAATAGCAGGATCATTTTTTATTTATTTATTTTTTTTGGTGTACATATTTTACATGATTCCTTCTGCTCTAAAGTGATCTCGTGTGCGTGTGTACGGATAGACGTCATTTATTTGGCGTTTAGCCTGGAATGACTTTCAGTCAGGCTTCAGAATAATTGGCCACATATGCAGGTTAGTAAAGACTCCAGCACGGAGAAGGGAGGGGGAAGAAAAAAAAAAAAGTGTGGTTATTCCAGCCCATACCGCTCACAAGGGCTTTACTCAGTCAGGAAGTAAAAACGAAAAAGAGGAAGTTTTTAAAAAAAGTTTTCAGCTTTGAAACTTTGTTTTGAAAGTGGAAAGCTTTTTATTTATTTAATTATTTTTAATCATTTGCATGACTGAGAAAACTAACACTCCGGCTTCCACTGTGAATATTGAACCTTCTGGCGTTACGGTCCGTTTTTATTTTTGCATGCTCCGAGTGATTTTGTTTTGCAAGCGGCAGTTGATGCTTTACATGAGCCAGACCTGGTACTGTAGGTAGGCGTGTGTCTGTTTCACTTTCCTTCCAGTCTGCGGTAAGTCTCGGGCTTCAGAGGTGACCCGATTTCCTATTTTTAGACGGTAGTGGTGATCCGTTATTTGTGTTCACGCTGTCGCAGACGTGTGCCGAGGAGACCCTGGCTAAAGCCGAGGCAGCTTTGAGAGAGAGGGAGGAGCAGCTAGTTCATCTGAGGTCGCAGCACGATGCGCTGAGAGCCGAGCTCGCTGCGGTGAAGGAGGGCCTGAGCAACAGTACGGAGAGAGCCGAGAAACTGCAGGAGGAGGGGCAGGTGAGTGGGAGCGACTGTTCTGTACGTTGTAGGATTTTTAATGGAAAGAAATAAGAGGGAGTCAATTATTATATGCCCTTTTTTCAGGAAAAAAAGCGGTCATATTTTTGGTTGAGAAATTTCCTTAAAGTATATGAAGCACCCAGAACAGAGTTTAAGTAGTAATTTAAGTAATTTCACACTTTATTATTATTATTTTTTCCCCTTTTTTTCCTTTGTTGCCCTCCAGACCAAGGACCGTGCCCTGGCAGATCTTGAGGAGCACAACCACCGTCTTCGGGCCGAGCTGCGTGGCTTGCAGGACGACCTGGAGGTGCAAGAAGAGGAGCTGGCCTACCAGCAGAGGGAGCTGGAGGAGCTGCGGGAGCGCTGTAACCATCAGGAGCCCGCCGAGCTCCACGGCTCCAAGCCCGAACATCGCTTCCTGGACGGTCTGTCCCACGCCTCCTCCCTCTCTTCTCCGGAGGTTCTGCGGCGGCTCGAGTGCAGCGAAGAGCGTCCGTCTCGCCTCCACGCCTCTCACCTGTCGGAGCTGAGCGGCCTGCGCAACACCACCCTGGAGCTGACCAGTAAACACTCGCCCATGGAGAGAAACGAGCTGAAACAGCAACTCGCGATGCTGCAGGAGCCCGATCAACTCAGCACACACTCGCCCTCCGCTTCACCACGATCGCTCTCCATGTCTGAGAACATGTCTGTGCTCGACTCGCTGGACGCTGAAAAGGTAACGTTTGGTGTCAAATGAGTGGCACTTTTGCTCATATAATGGGGTTTCACTAAAGAAAAATGCAGTTATAGTAAATATAT
>JAQQZT010000037.1:34145613-34158346 GCA_030068275.1 Clarias platycephalus | reverse complement strand
CACACACACACACACACACACACACACACACACACACACACACACACACACACACACACACACACACAGTGCCTGCGAGCACAAACGGAAACTCTTGTCTGTCTGGATTTATTTTTACATTTTTTTTTTAAAGGTAAAGTGCAGCTTAATATTTTATATCATAATTATTTTTATGTATTTATTTTTTTGGGCTGGCGAACCAATAATTTGAGTTTCCATTATTTCTTATGTGAATTTTAAATCTGGTTTACAAGTGTTTTGGAATATGAGCCTGCTTCCTGAACAAATTCTGCTCGTAATCCAAGGTTCCACTCGATCTTTAAACATCTGAAGATGTACTGTATGTGATGCCATTTGCAGAAGTGTCCTGTTTTACCTTATGAACATGTGGTGGTAGATCATCTTCAGAACCCTCCTCAGCTACAGGCTCCTCCTCCCAGCCTCCCATCGGCATCCGGGCCGTGCGTTGAACCCGAGCGCCTCGGCCAGAAAGAATATTCACATATTTTCGTTATGTCACCAGGCTCTATTAAAATTACTAATCAGCGTATTACTGAGGAACGATCACTTAAAGAGTTACTTCATCTGGAATCACTATTAAGGACCGTTTGTGCATATAAGCATTTGCAACAAGCCTACTGAGAACTATGGGGTGGTACCTGATGTTCCTCCATACTGACTGACGCTGCTATGGACTGTGGCCCCCTGCTGGTTGGGAGCGGTGTTGCAGGGGAAAGTGTTGGAGCGAGGCAAGTTGCGCGTTGCCTCCGCGTAATCGTGGGTGCTCTCGCTGCTCTCATCGCTGTCCTGCCTGTGCCACGTGTGGCGTGAGATCTCGACACGGGACTGCTGCTTGTGCATCTGAGCATAAAAGTTTGTATAAGATTGTCAGAACAACATAGGGCAAATGTAGCTATACGTTTATAACATTTATAAAAGAATACAGTACTTTTCAGTAAAGTACGCTTTACCTCGTGCAAGTACAGGGCGTGAATGCTCATCTCTGTGGAGGCGTATTCTGATAGGACCATGCTGGTCAGCTGACCTTCCCAAGCACTGCTTCCTGAACTGACAGTGCGAGCATCAGTCCTGAAACACAGAGAGAGAGAGTAGGAATAATTATAATTACTGATTTCATTTTACAAAATAGAGTGTAATGATAACTTTTGCTTCTTATTATAAAAAAAAAAAAACTGAGAGGCTTTGAAAATTTTTGCCCAATAAAGGCAAAGTGAGTACCCGGAGCCTGCCATGGCTCTGCCTGCTGCCACAGCAGGATGGTCCGGACGGGGCAGCCTGGCAGATGGGTAGCTGCCCCTCAGGTGGAGACTGGTGCTGACGGGCGAGAGGGAGCGCAAAGCCGACGCACCGTCACTCACTCCCATCGAGAAGTGATTGATGATGGAGCCGTCTCGACCCAGGTGCAGCGAGGCCAAGGACGGCGGTCCAGCCAGGAGGTTAGCGACGAGACTCCGAGGCTTTGAGGATGGGAGAGCACACAGGTTAGCTTGTTTCATGAAAACTATTAAACCACACAAAAGCAAAAGGTTAAGTGATGGAAGACTCCTGAGGTTTGAGAATATCGATGCTGTACTGGTAAGACTTTATAGCATGATTAAAATGAAAAAAGTCATAACACCGATACTTGCAGTGATTTTTGCCTTGTACAGCTCGATTATCTCTACATCTAACACTAGAGGGCGTTTTAGTGCACGTTTACTGTTGACTATGACTGATGGCCTTTATTGCCACAGTGTTCTGTATTATTATCATCTGAATCATCCTTTTTCATAATATGTTGTAAAAAAAATCATCTTTTAAATGTACTCTTCTATGTAAAACGTTAAATTCCAAACACACACACACCTCAGACTCGGACAGCGAGTGAGCAGATGTGAGGTTCTCCGCCGCGGTCCCCTGTTGCCCCGCAGTGGTCTCGCGGTGCACTTTCTCTTTCAGCTGGCTGATGAAATGCGTGCTCTCTTGCGGAGGCTGCCACTGAGGGTTAGTGATGGCGAAGTGCATGAGGGACAGCTCGGTCTTCCCGTCCTCGGCCTGCTGGTAGAGCGAGGCCTCCGTCTTCCCCGCAGACATCCACTAGAATGATATTATCAGAATGAAATCAAATGACAGAAATAAGAATTGCTCTAACTGACTCCACATAATCTATTAACATGGTGAAGTTTGTCCATTTTTTGTAGCGTTTATAATGTGTATAAAACCAAAGGCTTCATATTCATACCTATAAAAACTTAAACTCAGGTGTTCAGATTAAACTCACCGCTGGATGGCCGTGATGTCGGACGTCCATCTGAGCGAAAGAGCAGGTGTCTCCCACGCCCACCACTTCGACGGTGAAATTTCGAAAGAAGTCGATGATCTCCAGAGATTTGCGGCGCAGGCAGAAGATGAGGATGAAGGGTGTGATGATGGGACTGAGCAGCTCCTCCAGGATGAACACCTGCCACACAGGATGAGGAGGAAGAAGAGGAGGAGGAAGAGGAGGAGATGACACGTTTACCTGCCTGTTTCTTTACGGAAGGGTTAAAAATAGCCAATTAAGATTTCACGCTGTAAAAATAAATGCTGCAAGATCATTACTCTTTTAAGACTATACACTGTATGCAGATGTTTACAGACCTCCAATGAACAGTTATTTGAATTATAAGTGGTAGAATAGTGTGCACTTTTACATCAACCAGGATGAAGACAAAATAGCAGTTTGCAGATTTAGAAAAAGCTATAAGAGCTTGATTATAACTTGATTGTCCTGGAACTGAATCACAAGTTGCATTACAAATTACAAATCTCTCCTTCCTGTAGGGTTCAGACGGTAGCTTTTTTTTCCCCCCCGTTGTTTTTTTGTTTTTGTTCCCAAATTGCCACCTTTAGTGCTCTTCATTAAATTAAAATATCTCTCTTTGTGTACGAGAACCACTTTTCATTAAAATATCCCGGATGGGAGTGTCTTACGGCTTTATATTGGAAAAGTTGAGCAAACTCGTCTCTGGTCTCGTAGCGATGGGCGTTGCCTTGCCAGTGGTCCGGCATGTAGTGGATGTGTGCAAGGATCACTTTGAGCAGCTGCTCTGGACAAAACACCATGTGCTTGTCAGGAATAAAGGACCTGATAAAGAAGAAATAAAAATATATATATATTTTGTAATATTATAAAACAAATATGTGTAAAACAAAACCTTCCGGCTATCTGATACTTTACATACCTGCAGATTGTAACGCAAACCCCGAGGAGTGTGATGCTGCTGAGAACATGCTCTACAGCCAGCACATCCTCGTCGTATATGGTCAAAGCGATGAGCACGGCTAATATGGACCCGGCGAAGAAGGCTACGTTCTTGGCCACCACCGTGAGCAGAGGTGACATGAAGCAGTTCATGTACTTGGACGAAGCTTTGTAGCCTTTGCTGAGGCGAGACATGAGCTCGTGGTCAAGCTCGTTAAAGTGGCGCAGGTAGCAGCGGCCGTACAGTGACCAGCAGCGAGCCCCGAGGCTGCCCGGCTCACGTTTTATGATCTCCGTGTAGCTGAAGAAGGCGTACAGGATCTGCCAGATGAGAATGACCGGGCACAGGAGCAGGTTGGCGATGCCGATCCACAAGATCCTCGAGCTCAGGCGATCGGCCAGGTCCAGGCGGTTCCCCCCGCGCTTGTATTCCGACTTGAGACTCCACTCGTTCCTGAAGAGAGAGCCGGGACCCCAGAAGAAGATCAGCTCGAAGTTGTACTTGAGGCCGCGCGTGTAGAAGACGTAATCGCCCAGGAGCGGCAAACGGGAACGGACGGGCAGCAGGGACTTGTTCACCATCGCCACCATGTAGTTCTTAAAGCGCAGGATGCGGTGGTAGATGTCCAGCTCGGTCAGCTCCTTTTTGTGAATGCAGATCTGATGCTCTTTTTGGATCTCGATGATCCGCGCCTGCACCTCTTGCCAGGTGAAATACGGAAGGTCGGCCTGTCAATCAAAAAACAGGTTTAACAGGTTTCTCCACTGAACATACTCACCATTATAACATTATTTTATTATTTATAACAATCAAATCCCATGCATTTCATGTTCCTCTACAGTTTCCTAAACTTTTCTGAACCTCCATCTGTATTTGCCCTAACCCAGTTTCTCAGTGCTGCGAACAAAATTACTCTGAAACGCTTTCACTGTCTAATCCGCTACTATACATTACAATGTTAGGATGTGAAAGGATGTTTCCTTTCACATCCTAGCATGTGCTTAGCATCTTTATCACGTCGGCTATCAGGAACGCAGAAGAACGCGTCATCGCTGACCAGAAGTTTCTAGCTAGTTAGATCTTTTGCACTGGATTTCCTCACAGTCACTCTCTCTCTCTCTCTCTCTCTCTCTGATGGTATCCAACAATCTGATCTCTATCTGGAAAAGGTTTCTATTCTGTATGTTCGCTCACCATTGACATTTTCAGAGCGTTGATGTAGAACGAACGGATCTCCCAGTAGCAGCAGACGTTGTAGAGAAATTTGACCAGTCGATGGAGCCAAAACACTCCGGATATAATCAGTATGAAAATAACCAAGACGTTATCACGGATCCTAAAACGCAAGGACATTAGCACTTTATCCAAATGATGAACAATGCCTGAATCATCTGCTTTTGAATGACAGCGAGTCACTTTGACTTACCGATCATGACACACGTCCATGGGAAGAAACGCATCAGGAAGAGTCACCTTGGACGAGTCGGTATGGTTGACAAACTTGTTGGCGAACAGGATGTCGTAGTCCACGCAGTTGGCCAGGAAAACAGTGAACGTCACCACAAAGACCAATTGCCTGAAATGAAGTTGGGGTTTTATAACAGGGTTTATGTGCAACTAGTTACAATGTTTTTTTTGTTGTTTTTTTTGAAAAGGGAAAAGGATGTGGTGAAACCTCGCATAATGCATACTTTTATGTTGTATTGTAAACACGGTTGACCTAGTTATACTCACACAAGCTCGAAGATTTCTCCCAGAAGCATACAAGTGAATCCGTTCTTCTGATGAAGATTATAGACGTGACAAAAGTTAAAGAAAAACTCTTTAAATGGAGTGTGATAGAGCACTCTCACCACCCTGAAGTTGATTATTAGTCTGGAACAGCACATCCTGAAGTGCTTTAGTTTTAGACCTTTTAAACCATTTGCCAGAGATTAAGATATATTTTATGTATGTAAAGCTACATTCAATGCTGTGGAATGTCTTTAAATAGCAGCAGCTAATTTTATTCCTAAAATGAATTAAAAAAATAAACAAAACAACTCGTTTTGTCCTGTACTGAAGACTTCTCCATGTCGGAAAACTTGCAGACAAATTTTTAATCTGTTAATTATTAGGCTTTTGTGAGTCTTATATTATGTTTAGTCCCTGTAAATTACCTGTTACTATAGAAACGACCAGGATTTCTCCTTTGGTTTAAATTTATAATATTTACTTCAGAATGAGGATCATTTAATCCTCGGATCAGAAAGGATATTCTTTGGAAGAAAAGGTCCAAGTTTTCGATGTGATGCCAGTGAGCTGAGAGAAAAAGGGAAAAAAAGAGCATTTGTCCACGCTTATAATACGTTCATAAAAAAAGATCATAAACGTGTTGCTTCCAGACTGTTTGTTGTCTCACATTTCAAGCCCTCTGGTACGTGAACCAAGAGATTTTCCTCTCCTGGAGGGGAGTCGCTGTAGGACGCCTCCAGGCGCTGGTACTCTGTATCGAATTGGGCCATGCTGCCGTCTGCCTCTACACACACCGCTCACACACCATCCCACCTATGAACCGGACAAGAAGAAATTAAGGGCTCAGTGATTGAGATCAGGATGCTAGCGGAGTTGCAAAGGAAGAAAACTAGAACACTGTGCCTATTTTAAACATGAAAATGTAAATAAAATTTAAATCCAGTCCTGCGACTGCAAGTTTGCTCCCCTGACTGGCGAGCAAATCTGAACTATACAGTACTAAAAGCCTGCAAGACTGCAAAACTGGAATAGAAAGGAATGACATTTTCTTTCTTTGGTCAATCAGAGGTGTACTGTGTACATAGGCATCTCCAAGCTCAGGTATGTGGAAGAGGTCAGAAAGTGCTTTCATGGAAAATGTCCACGACTTTAAAAAGATGCAGTCTGTGGACACCATGGATACCAATTTGGTCTCTTTTTCTCTTCTGTGAAAGATTAGAACTAGATTTTGGAACACTAGTGACCTCGGGTACTGATATTAGGATGAAGAACATGAACCAGTTCCAGTTTATTCCAAACCTGATTTATCCCAATCCAACCTTAAGACTCACTGTGTTCACAGGGCACACATCGTGCCCAGGGGAACTGGTTTGGGCGTCGCTGTTCATTATAGATTCAGATCATTATATACATTTTAATATTACACAAAAAAAAACAGAGTGAATACAAAATACAGATTGTAAATGATGATTTCATTTATTACGAAGCTGTCCAAACCCACCTGGTCCTATGTGGAAAAGTAATTGCCCCCTAAAGGACCAGGTAGTTTTGGACAGCTTCTTAATAAATGAAATCATCATTTAAAATCTGTATTTTGTATTTACTGGTTGTGCCACCATCAGCAGCAACAACTGCAATCAAGCGTTTGTGATAACCGGCAACCAGTCTTTCACATCACTTTGGAGAAAATTCGGCCCACTCTTCTCTGATTTTGAAAAAAAATTCAGCCACATTGCAGGTTTTTCGAGCATAAATGGCCTATTTACGAATCTCAATCGGATTTAAGTCCGGACTTTGACTAGTCTGCTCCAGAATCATAATATAGTTTTTTTTTTGTTGTTGTTTTTGCCATTCAGAGGTGGACTTGCTGGTGTGTTTCGGATCATTGCCCTGCTGCATAACCCAAGTGCACTTGAGCTTGAGGTCGGAAACTGATGGCTGGACATTCTCTGTTAGGATTTTCTGCTAGAAAACAGAATTCATGATTCCATCAATTATGGCAAGTCATCCAGGTCATGAAGCTGCAAAACAGCCCCAGGCCATCACGCTACCACCACCATGTTTGACCGTTGATACAATGCTCTTTTTATGATTTAACTTTTGTCTTATCAGTTACTAAAATATTTGCCCAATAGTTTTGGGGTATGAATGAATGAATAGTTTTGGGGTATAATCCAGGCAAATGTGAGATGGGCTTTTGTGTTCTTTTTGGGTCAGCAGTGCCTTTTGCCATGAAAATCTCCCATGGATGCCATATTTTGCAGGCAAGTGAAGCCTGCAGGTTTTTAGATGTTGTTCTGGGTTATTTTAAGAGCTCCTGGATGAGTCGTCGTTGAGCTCTTGAAGCCTGCCCACTGCTGGTGAGGATCACCGAGATCACAAACATTAGACCATATAGTACAGATGGAAAGGGATGAGAATGAAGAACAAATCCCTCACTAAAGTAGACTAGGTGTCATTAGGTGGGACAACAGATAATGGAGCTCTTGCTCATGATATTCAACAACTGATTGAAGTGTGTTGGGGCAGGGAGGATCAACAAAACCGTGGAGTGTTTAAATAAGAAATCAGGTCTTTACAATTGATAGATTGTCTGATTATTAAAAACCCTTGTGTTTTTACACTGCAGGATTTCAGGAGCTCCTGTTGCGAAACCCTGGCCGAAGCCAATATGAAGCAATAATGCTGACCAGGAGAATGTCCTGATGTTAAACTGGGATTTTACAATTTGCAATATTCCTGATTAATCATTTTAAAATATTATTTCCTATAATCTGATAATCTTACCTTATAGTGAAGCTACATAGACAACACCTGCATTAATTCCCACATCTTCATCTTCAGCTCTTTGTCTATGGAGACAAGAAAATCACCACTCAATCTTCCACATGCTTTATATGCGACACTTATGACTAATATCACTTATTCCTGCCGTTTATGAATTGTCATGACGCCACTGTTTACATCGTCCGCCCCACTGACACTACAGTAAAGCTAAGCTAACAACACACACACACACACACACACACACACAGGCCTGCTATTTTACAAAAAAGAGAGGCTGATAAAACTAGCACACAACCCCTGGTATTGCACATACTCACCCCCTGTCCGCGAATGTGACTCGGTGCGGCTTGTCGCGGAGTATTTTCTGAGTATTTACTTTCCTTTTCGGCTGTCTTGGTTTCAGTTCTGACAGCAATGCTAGCAACGCATCACTCCCTGTCACTGGGCTCCGACCAATCATATTCAGGATCCACCTGAGTGACACGACAAGAGCCAATGAAAAGTCGAGAGGCGGGGCTTACATGCTGCCGTGCACAAACAGCGGAAATGATTGTGTAAAAAAAAAAAAATTCACACATAAAAATGTTTAAATCCATACACTGAACTTCAAGATTGTATTAATACATACGTTTTTAAAAATTAATATGTATTTGCTATATTTATGCTGATATATTAATGCTACATCTTATACTTAATATAATTAATATATGAGTTCTGATATTTTTTGTTTTTTAAGGTAAATTTGTGGTTCAAAGTTCAAACTCCATAATTTAATAAATGAAAGCATACATTTTCTGTTAATCGGGTTTTTTCATTAATTTATTATACAAAATCATTACAATGACATTCATATTAAAGACTATTATATTACTAAACATATCATTAATTATATGTTGGTTTTTAAATATGTAGGTCTAATATTAAATATATTATTATTAATACAAGAGATTTAGCAAATATGTTAGGTCAGGGTACTGTACATTTGAGGTACGGTGCTTTATATATTAAAAAAAAGAAAAACATTAAAAAAATATATATATAGTGGTTTAGTTGTTAGCATTATCCCCTTGCACCTCTAGGGTCTGGGTTCGATTCCCGCCTCAGCGTCTGTGTGGATGGAGTTTCCATGTTCTCCCTGTGCTTGGTGGATTTCCCCCGGGGACTTTTCTCCCACAGTTCAAAGACATGCAGATTAAGCTAAATGGTGTTTCTTTTTCTTTTTTTTTTTTGGAATTGTCTGTAGTGTTTTACTGGAAAAGGGAACCCTTCAGGACATTATCTAAACTTGGAAGGACAGTGCTGAACCGTCAACTTTGTGGAACAAATGTGTGTGTGGGGAAAAAAATCATTAATGGAAATTACTTAAACACTTGGTGAAGTTGCATGGTAAAAAAAAATCAACAGAATAAAAAACAGAGCTGTGTTTAATAGTGGAAGTAAGAGCATTTTCATACACACACAAAGTGTTGAGAACTCACAGGATTGGGACTAAACAGCTGTGTGGCCATAAACCTGACAAGCATAAAGTTTGTCATATGGTCTGAGGAGTCCAGAATAAGCCTATTCCAGATTGATGAGTGTGTCAGGGAAAGAAGGGAAACACATGAACCGATGCACCCATCATGCATACAGTAGTGCCTACTGTACAAGCCTTGAGGCTCGGCAATGTTATGTGGCAATAAAATGCAGTCAGCTGATGAGCTTAATGTAGTGAATGACCAGGGTATCAAATCTATGGAGTTTTCTTCTCTGATGGTATGGGGTATATTCCAGTTATGGGAGTATGATATATCATTTTCACACATGAACTGGACATATTATGTGCAAAAGGTGACTGGATGAAAATCTTTTTTTTTGACCCAGCAGTGTACTGTATAAAATGCTGACATTCTATAAAATATATTTGTTTTACTTTCAAAAAGAAGTCATAACTTCAGAAGTCATCAAATTAAAATTTGCATCCCCAATAAGAATAAACTGCCAATTAGATGCATTTTGTTGTGTAGTTTAATTTTTTGCCACTATTAACAAAAATACAAGGTCTGCATGGTCGACATGGTGTTGTGTGGTGTGTTTGCAGTCTTCATTCATCTTCCTTAAATACCTTATCATAATCAGATTAAATGACTAATTACAGTACAGTGGGTATGTCTGATTAAGTTCATTAGGAGGTATTTTGGATATGTACATACAAAAAGTGATAATACTGTAGGAGATGAATGTGGGATTGGTTGAAGTTTCTGAGCAGCGAGTATGAGCGTGTATGTGAGTTATTTCTTTTAGTCATTTACTGTTATTTGATCCACGCAGACAGAGAGAGAGAGTAATCAGATTTTGGACTGACATTGCGGTAACTCAGCACATGATCTGCTTTATTACTTCAGGTGTTCTGTGCACTTGTGGAAGATTCTATCATTCTACAGTGTCATCAGTCAAATTCTTAAATCGTGAGCTCTAACGCAGTGTTTAGAAACATTCATTAAAAGGATCCTGTTTTGTTGCATATTTATGATGTACAGTAGAGACTCTGTGACAGATGTAGTTTTACATGTCCCTTGAGGCTTTGTTAATATTATGATATGGAAGAACACAGGATAAAACTTGTCTTCATCCTAAATTTAAGTTTACACTATTCCAAAATAGAAATATTAGTCTCCTCATTCACACAAAAGGCGACTAAACTGTACCTTTTCTTGTTGCTGAGGTGGTATGGGTGATACTCTTAAACAAACTGGTTGCACAGTACTTACATTTAAATATTTCACTTGGAGTTGTGAATGTAGTGTACCTTTAAATATGATTTAATTTTCACAAATATTACTTTTTCATTCTTCACACTACAGCTTTAAAGTTAGATCATTACTACTCTTATGATATAAGGAGCCTCCTGTCTCATGTACTTATCTGTAAAAAAAAAAAAGAAAGAAAAAAAGATCCATCCTATAATCCTACACATTAATTCCTTCTAATGGGATTGTCGTTAATCTCCAAACATGCTTTTTTGAGCAAAGTGCACTGATCACATTAACATTCACAAGCTATGTTGCAAAATGTTACAAATCACACTTAGGTAGTGTTTTTATTACAAAATTCGACATTTTTGAAATTGCTTTAAATGATGGGAAAGGTCTAAGTCCTGGGAATATGTATTCCCATAATGCACTGTGTGTAGTTCTAAGAAGTGTAATCTTAAAGATCATATTGGATTTGTGTTCCTGTGCGCTTTGTCAGATTTGTTTTAAACAATATATTTCTTGAAATTTTTCTTGAACACAAACAGAGAGAAAAAAGAAGAAAAAAAACAACAACAGTAGCTTAGCATCCACAGGAACATGAGAGGAAAGAAAAAAATATGAAGATACTTTAAATTAATACATAGATAAGCAAATATATAAGGAAACAAACAAAAATAGTATTCCTACACTGGATTAGGTCCCTGTAATATAGAGGAGGATAACAAAGGTCCAATAAATGTAAAATAAGGGTCCCACATCTTATCAGAAGGTATTCGTGTGTATTCATTAGGAATGGCATCCATAATAATTTTGTGCCAAGACGTTTATGTTGGAGCAGTGTCCTTAATCCAGAACAACAAGGCATTTTTTCCTAGCTGCAAAGGTCAGTAAGTTGAATAAACTCCTATGCATGGTATTGACAACACGAGTATCTGGAAGGCTAAGAATGAGGATCCAACTCAACTGGAACATCAAAAATAACACCCAGATCTTCCACAATACTAGACCAATAACTCTTCAGTTTAACACATGACCAAAAACAATGAAGAAGGGTCCCATTTTCAGATTTACATTTGCAACAGGTTGGGGATACATGAGGCTCCATCTTATTTCTGAGAGCGGGTGTAATGTGTGCACTATGTAGAATCATAAACTGAGTAGCGTCAGGTTTTAGTTGAGTGCACACTGCTTTTTTTTTTTTAATCTAATGTGTCGTCTAGTACAAACACTGCTTAGTAGACTGATTATCTAATTAAGCACAGACATGCTATAATCCTTAAATTTACATTGTTTTGTAAAATGTACATCTAAGGATGTAAAATTAGCATGTTCTGTTTCCAAGAACATACATAAAACAGTAATAGCAATAAATAGCGTTCATTTAGTCAATGCTTTTTCATTTTGTGTTAAAGTTCTTTCCCATTTTTTGTATTTGTATATGAGCTCACAGATGTCCATAATTGGCTAGTGTTGCAGTGATTGACAGTGAAAAGAGTATACTGTATGTCCCAAGTGGTATGATCCAGACAGCATAGCCACGTTTGCTTTATTGACTCCTGGTCAGATGATGATAGGGTGAGTATTGCGCCACTCGGGAAGCCCTGAATTGCACCAATTAATGTGTTGCTCTTATTGATCATGTGCTTCAACTGGAGAGTGACAAGCAGTCTTCAAGTCACCGGTAGACAGGCCTTGTAAAATGGTCAAAATGCAGACTTCTAGAAACAAAACTGAACCCATTTAAAAAAAACATAATTACAGGAGAACAACACAAGCTCTGATACAGAGGTTTACCTTAGTTACCTTAGCCCTTAGTTACCTTAGCCCTTAGTTACCTTAGCCCTTACCTTAGCCCTGCATTCTCAAGACACACTATCCAGCATAAAAGCAATACATTAGAGTTTACTCAGCCATGCGTTGTGACAGGTTGCGCCCATATCTAGACTGATCGTATTAAAGCAAGCTGATTGGCTGAACCGAGCAGACGACATCCCATGTCATTACTACCAAATCTTTATATGAGGTAATTCGTCTTCTTGTGATGGATGCAAGGCTGCACTTCACTCGGAGAAAGTGGAAACTCCCATTTGTGCTCCAGGAACCAGTAGTGAGGTCATTCCTCAGGGGAGATTTGATTAAATTGATCTAGCTACTGGAAACCACACACACACACACACACACACACACACACACACACACACACACACACACACACACACACACACACACACA
>JAQQZT010000037.1:34096489-34120308 GCA_030068275.1 Clarias platycephalus | reverse complement strand
CACACACACACACACACACACACACACACACACACACACACACACACACACACACACACACACACACACACAGGGTACAGGGTACACACACATACCCTGTACAGTCGATCTTGGCCTAAATGTAAATGATCTTCACGAAAAAAACTTTATCTTATCTGGGACAAACCATGTGATCAAACCAGTTATTACTTGCGATGAAATTTCAGCTAATTAAAGGTGTGAAAAGCAGTTGACATTTACAGAAGACTTCAAGCTCAGTACGGTGAGACTCTTACCTGCAGTAAAACATTTGAACAACGCAAACGTTTTAAAGAATCCCAGCTGAGGTCGCTCAGACCCTATTGCAGTCGTCACTGTAAACAGCAAATGGACGCCTGATCCTTGAAATTCGACAGATAAATTATCGCCAACTTGGGTAAGAGACGCATCTGTCTGTGGGAACTGTGCACACAATCATACGCCAACACCACTTGCACATTACAGGAACTCGGCTGGGAGTTATTGCCCCATTCCCCGTACAGTCCTGACCTCGCTCCAAGCCATTTCCACATGTTTGGGCCATTAAAGAGGTTACTGGGAGGCCAACATTTCAGATGTGGAGCAGGCAGTCCGATCACGGCTCTAGCGTACTGAGAAAACTTTCTACCTTGACTGGGATAAGTGCATTAGTGTATCAGGGGATTATATAGACAAAAGGGAGTTTTTACTCTCATAACTGTTTTCTGTTATTCTGCACAATCAAAAGTTCCTCTTTGACTCGAACACTCCTAGTATAATTTAATCTAAAAAGAGCCCCTCCCCTCTCTCTCTTTCTTTCTCTTTTATTTCTTAGACGAACATCGGCTCCATCTTGGCAGCGGTGAATCCGTACAAGCAGATCACAGATCTGTACGATCCCTCAGCGGTAGAGCTGTACAGTCGACATCACCTGGGTGAGCTCCCTCCTCACATCTTCGCCGTGGCCAACGAGAGCTACCGATGCCTCTGGAAAAGACACGACAGCCAGTGTGTGCTCATCAGGTACACTTTTTCTCTGAAACACATTCTCACAGAATGCACAAATATAACTTAGAAAGATCTTTTACTTCTTTAGAGAATTCGTTGTGTCTAGAGCGGAGCCCTAAAGAAAATAGTCTGTGGCCCTATAAAACGTGAGCAACAGAAGGACGTGCATTTGAATAAACAGATTGAGTGGTTTTCATGAATTTAATTTTAATCTTATGCATTGTGATTTAGATTTAGTGTTGTAGTGGTTATTGCCTTGCATGATGAAAACGTGATACGGCATGCTGTTATAGGAGAATACAAGTACAGTAGGATTATTCATTATTCATAGGCATTTTTACAGAATGCCTCAAAACAGTGTTTGTGGTATGTGTCTTCGTTTACTTATACACTCCAGACGTTCCTCATGCACAAATGTGGCACAGTAACTTGATTCTCATGTCCCTTGACAGAAATGTTTCTCATTGTTGGTTGCAGGCTTTCGATGTTGTGTCTCGCAACAAGTGGAATCTAATGAACGCTGTTTGTTGTGTTATAATCGCATTAGCTCTGGAAGCCTGAAAGCTGAGTTTCATTAGTTCTGCTCCAGAATAGCCTCAGGACTCTATTAGCACTAACAACATCTCAGGACAAATAAAAGCTATAACGTCCGATAAATGTCTGTGTGCGCCTGTGTGTGTTTGTCTGTATGTGTGTGTGTGTGTGTGTGTGTGTGTGTTTTAGTGGAGAGAGCGGCGCCGGTAAAACAGAGAGCACTAAACTGCTGCTTCAGTTTCTGTCTGTCATGAGCCACAATTCATCGGGGGCTCCGGAGAAAACCACCTGCGTCGAGCAAGCCATCGTACAGAGCAGGTCACACGTGCAGATGTTATCATAGATACAGATGTGCTATACAAGGAGAATATACATGAAGTGATCAAAAAATCAGAAAATAACTATTCTGCCCTCTCTTTTCAACAGTCCGATTATGGAAGCGTTCGGAAACGCCAAAACGGTTTACAACAACAACTCCAGTCGCTTCGGGAAGTTCATCCAGCTTCATTTCAGTCAGAGTGGCAACATCCAAGGAGGCTGCATTATCGACTGTATCCTACTTACCTGTATAACATATACATGATATATCATTTATAGGAATCAAACTGGGACAGTACAGTACACTCTTAGCTACAGTAAAACATTTAAAAATCATTTTCATAGAAGGCTGTGAATGACGATCCTGGCCAAGGTGGCTCGGAGCTCTTAATTGCATCGTTGTACCAAACAATCAGATTTTTACTTAACATTCCTGCCTAAGATCTCCTTGAAAAGGTAACACGAGAAACCTTTTGCTTGTCCTTGAGAAGGTGCAAGTGACCACTAAACGCCGCTGTTGAGGTACGTATTTATATATATGAGGATCTGAGCTTGTGTCTGTTCCAGAACCGTGTGGTGAGACAGAACCCCGGAGAGAGGAACTATCACATCTTCTACGCTTTGCTGGCCGGTGCTGATAAAGGGCAGAAAGGTGGAGCAACACACAAATACACACACAGTGTACAGACGGTTCAGTCGAGTCAACAGAAGAACTCATTAACATTAGGGTCTCTGGGACAGAGCACACATATTTGAATTTCCAGAAGCAGAAATCTTGTTTATTTCATGTGTAATTACTTACAGTAGTGCAGAATAAAAACTGCCTCTTAACATCACACTACATCTTTCCACATACTGTATACTGTATTTCCCTAAATAATGACTTATGAGTTTTTTCATTGCATGCACATACAGTACAAATCTGGGTCTTATAGTCCTGTTTTTTTTTTTTTTTTTTTTAGAGACGTATTTCCTGGCTGAACCTCCTGAGTTGTTTCATTACCTGAGTCAATCTGGCTGCGTAAAGGACCGCAGTCTGGACGATAAGAAGCTCTACGACAGTGTCATGGTGAGATGGCTGACTGACTTTTGCTAGATTTTGAACTAGAGATCCTTCTCATTTTGTCCGGCCCTTCAGAAGTTGCGACATCAGCAGCAATACAATGCCGACTTGGATGAGGTTGCCAGATTGGTAGAATATACAAAGATGTTTTCACTGTTATTGCAGATTATTGTTGCACTGTCAGAAATGAAGGTATCAAATTGTACTTATGAGTATAAACAAGTATTTGTTAAATGTCTGTAAAGATGCACTTCAGTTTATGTTTAATATTAGATATTCATATTTCCAGGTTATACCGTACATATTAAAGGTACAAAGGATTCAAATGTAACAAGGAACATGATAAGGCTGTACACACACACACACACACACACACACACATCCTGTCGCTGATCCCTGTCACTCTGGTTTTAGGAAGCGCTGAAGGTCCTGGAGTTTAGTGAGGAGGAGATCAGAGACATGTTCAAGCTGCTGTCTGGAGTCCTGCAGCTGGGCAACATCGAGTTCATGACAGCAGGTGGCGCTCAGATCACCACCAAGCAGGGTGAGAAAAAGTACCTCCGTCCCCTTTACGCTGCGAATAATGCGACATCTGATGCATGCAGTAAAGGCTTTAAATTAGCAAAGACCTCCTTCTTCTTTTTCTTTTTCACTATATTATTATTATTCCGATGGTTTTATTGTCACATAAACTGAAAATGGAAGGGATCGACTCTCTTAACACTTCTAAAAGTCATCATCATCATCATCATGTTTCTCTCTGCAGTGGTCACTAACGTCAGTGAGCTTCTGGGGCTGGACTCCTTCCAGTTGTCTGAGGTGTTGACTCAGCGCTCCATGATCCTGAGAGGAGAAGAGATCTGCTCCCCGCTTACTATAGAGCAGGTGACACTCATTCAACCCAAAATTCAGAAAGAAGCAGATTTTAAACTTGGCATTGGTCTGTACAAATGGTCAGCTATTATCTCTTCAAATACTATACATGACTGTTCTTAGTTAACGGAATGCCATGCAGAAATGTAATTAAGTAAAGGTATAGATATTTTCTGTGCTTTTGAGGAGAGTAAAAGTAAAAAAAAGTATCCACTAATAAAACTATTCAAGTAAAGAACAGATATGTGAAGTATGTACTTAAGTACAGTAACAAAGTAAATGTACTTAGTTACCTCCTATCTCTGACTATTAGATATGATAACATTATTATATTGTCATTTTTCAAACTGTTGGTATTGGTCTGTATTTGAGAGAAAATATATTAACTTGTAAAATATATTAACTTGGCAGTTTTGCGTGTTAGCTATTTTCGAATCAACACTCAAATGCCACACTCATGTCATGTTTTTAGGATGTTTTTTTTTTTTTTTACTTCCCTTTATTTTTTATTCTTTTCAGAGGTGGGAGGTAACTAAGCACATTTACTTCATTACGCTCCTTAAGTACGTATTTCACGTATCTGTACTTTACTTGAGTAGTACTGCTAGTACATACTTTTTACTATAACTCCACTACATCCTACAACAAAATATCTGTACTTTCTCCTTTACTACATTACTGCATCGCATTGCATTGCCAGGGTGGTATGTGGTATTTGAAGCCACCTTCTGACTATTAGGCATAATTGCATGATTTGCCTTCCTTGCATGAAATGCTTAATCATGTAGCAGGTGTTTGAAATCAGAAGCGGAGATGGTTGCGGATAGTAATGAAAACAGCATGTTCACAGACTGGAAGGAGAGAGAGGGCGAGAGAGAGAAACTCTTTTACTATGACTTTAAGGCTACAGTTAGCTACTACAAGCTTAGTACTCATGATAAGTAAATTTAAAGGTTTTACTCAAGTACAAATGTAAATGGAGGACCAAGTAAAAAATTTGTGTACTTTTTTTTTCAATCTTTCAACTCTGAAAATACAAACATATTCTCAATCATGCTTATCTACTGTATATATTTGCAGAGGTGTAAAGAGGACCTGAAAACCATACTTGAGTAAAAGTACAGATACCTTACTGTAAAAATGACTCCATTACAAGTTACAAGTCACCAGTTCCAATAAGACTTGAGTAAAAGTCTTAAAGTATCCAATTTTAAAAGAACTTAAGTATTTCACTCGTACTGAATGTAGGCTCAAAGAACAGCAAGAAATGTGAAAAACAAGAAACCGTTTATTTATGAGGTTTTATTTCCTAATATAGAAATGAAATTGAACACTTCAATATTTCAAAATGGCAGAACAAAAGTCAGTCTCAGTCAAACTCAAATGTTCAAAAAAGGCACAAGTAAAAGATTTTTTTTCCTCAAAAAAAAAGGTATTTTCAGTCCACAATGGACAAAAAAAAAAGAAAAAGAGTAACGGTAAGTGTCCGTTCAAATGTAGTGGAGTAAAGAGAACATAAACTCAATCAAACATGTAGTCAAGTAGAGAGTAAAAGTTGCTTATATTTTTGATACTCAGTACAAATACAAAGTAGCCAAAAAAATACTTAAGTACAGTAACAAAGTCCATTTACTCAAATACTTTACACCACTGTATATTTGTAACAACATTCCTTCGTAAAAACACACACTTTTTATCACTTTATTTAGGCAATAGATTCGCGAGACTCGGTTGCCATGGCACTGTACTCTCAGTGCTTCTCCTGGATGATCATGCGCATCAACCGGAAGATCAACGGCCGAGACAACTTCAAATCCATCGGCATCCTCGATATCTTCGGCTTTGAGAATTTCGAGGTAAACATATACACACACACACACACACACACACACACACACACACACACACATATATACAAACATGTCTCTTTCAGCAGTGATTTACTACAGTCACACACACAAACAGTGATCCACACTGTTAGCATACACACAGGTGGAATTTCACGCACTCATGTTTAGGCAAATCTTGTTCGTTCTTTCTGCAGGTGAATCGCTTCGAGCAGTTCAACATCAACTACGCTAATGAGAAGCTGCAGGAGTATTTTAACAAACACATCTTCTCTCTGGAGCAACTTGAGTACAACAGGTGAAGATTTTAACATGTGCATACTAGTATGCGCTGACTTCACACATATGTGCGTTCACACACAGAAGTATGTCTCTTATACCAACAGTTACACTTTTTTATCCCAGGGGAACATGGATCTGGATTCATAGATATAATTTTTGATGATTATGTAAATCTTTTTTTGAGGACAGAAGATTTTTGTTTATTTTACAGTATATCGGCCTGTTTTTTTGAGGGGTGCCAATACCTTTGGAATCAATTGTACATATCCGACTACTAAAATTATGGGAACATGGCTTCACATATACTGTAACCCCTTTGTGTGTGTGTGTGTGTGTGTGTGTGCAGGGAGGGAATTCGCTGGGAAGCCATAGACTGGATGGACAACGCAGAATGCCTGGATCTGATTGAAAAAGTAATCAGTCTGTAATAAAATCACACTTATTGCTGTGAATACTGATGGAAAGTTAATTTCTATAAACCCTTTGTAAATTGAGAGGCTGTGCGTGTGTGTAAAGATTAATGAGTGTGTGTTTGTAGAAACTGGGCATGTTGGCGTTGGTTAATGAGGAGAGCCGCTTCCCTAAAGGCACAGATTTCACTCTGCTGGAGAAACTGCACGGCCGACACTCGGTGGGTCTCTCTCACACAAACACATTATTATGTAGATGTCTTCAGACGGAGCCAAAACAGATGGGTGTTGTTTAATGGTTGTTGCTTCGTATCTTCAGACGAACCCGTACTACGTGAAGCCTCGACTTGCGGATCATCAGTTTGGCATTAAGCACTACGCTGGAGAGGTGGGCTCTTTATCTCGCTCTCTCTCTCCCTCTCTCTCTCTCTTTATCTGCACATTAGTAGTTGGTAGGGATTTTTTTCATTGCACCCTACGTTTATTATTTTGTCCTTCTGTTCTTTTCTTTGCATCCTGTTTCCAGGTCTTGTATGATGTCAGAGGCATCTTGGAGAAGAACAGAGATACATTTAGAGACGATATCTTGAACATGCTAAAGGACAGCAGGTTCGGCATTTTCAAACACACCCAAGCATAAATGTGAAGTTCCTTACAGTATACACAACTTATACAAGTCACGATCATTGCCTAGTGCACATTTATATACAGCATGATTGTGTGTGTGTGTGTGTGTCAGGCTGGACTTCATCTACGACTTGTTTGAGCAAGTGGGCAGCAGGAACAATGAAGAGACCCTGAAGATGGGCACCGCCCGCAGGAAACCCACCGTGAGCTCCCAGTTCAGAGTGAGTGCTTCTGCAACGTTCTTCACCAAACTCAGAGAGAAAAACATCCATTTTTCCTCCAATTTAATGAAAGCAAACCAATGTTTCAATTCTGTAAATGATCCTGTTCTTTGTCCAAATGTGTATTTTATGTGATCGATCCTCTCTCCTGTCACACAGGACTCTCTGCACTCCTTAATGGCCACTCTCAGTGTGTCCAACCCCTTCTTCGTGCGCTGCATCAAACCCAACGTGGACAAGGTCAGATATGGGACATCATTTAAGGCCACCTTGACCACTTTGTACTTTCTAACAGCATCTCTGACAGTGACACAAATCACAGGTTTACATTAATGCAATCCTCAGCATTCTGTAGCAACAACTCATGCACCGGTCTCCCCATTTGTCTATTTAGCATTTATGGAAGGAGTCTCAAGTGTGAGTGTTTTCAGTCAGAGGCAAAGCCGACAGATAAATATCTCTGTAACTTGACGAGCAATAACCTCGAGAGAATGAAAAAAAGACAGGGTGGTGAAAGAAACATCAGTTTATACCTGTTATATCAAATTATATCAGCAGTTAACTTGTCTCCAGAATGTTCCAAAACATTACATGTAATAATAAACTGATAAATAGTATGATGTGTCATGATGTGTAAATGCAAACTGTAATTAAGAAGAACAAAAAAAGTGTTACCTTGCTATGTAACCGAGCGGGCTACGTCCTGTAACTCAGTTACCACAGACTAGCAAGCTTAGCTAAAATGCTTAGGTGGCTAACGTTAATTTATATGCTAACGTTACTTTGCCTTTGATTGAACTCCATCGTCCATACCCTACACACTGTTCTGTGTAGCTGTCACACATATTGGTTATACCTCTAATTATGCATAATGTTATGGCTAAATGTAATTGTAACTGATGATTTATATAAAAATTCATCCCCTGAGCAGCAAATGTTTTTTTTTTTTTTTTTTTTTTGGTACCAGGACATTTTAACATGGAGGTTTTGGGAATTGACTCACTTCACCAGATCCAGAGCCTCTCATTTGATGAACTGCACATTTTGTCAGTAATTATTCAGAATCAGAGGTTGCCCCTTGGTTGTTTCTTATTTTGCTACAGCAACAATCCAAATTGTGTATTATTCCTGGCTAATTATTTACATTAAACTCACAGTTCTGCTTCTCCCCCCCAAAAGGCTTGATTTATTTGTTGCTGTATTTTTTCTAATGAATCATGCATCAATTATATTGATTCAATTATACAGTCGACAATTTAATAGTATTCATCACTCTGAATCAGATTTGACAAACACGAGGGTCTTAGTATGACTTATGAAGTGATCAGTGGTCACTGTAGAGTTGTGTTTAATCATTATACAACCACAGGTTACTATCATCCACCTCATCTGAATTTTATTTATTTATTTATTTATTTATAATCTCTCCAGACGCCCAACAGGTTCGACCCGGAGGTGGTCCTGAATCAGCTGCGTTACTCCGGCATGCTGGAGACGGTAAAGATCCGACGAGCAGGGTTTCCCGTCAGACGCACTTTTAAAGACTTCTTAAGCAGGTAAAGGCATAGTGTAAAAAAACAACAACAACACAGAGATAGCACCGGTTTCCACTCTCAGAACAGTTTACTCACCCCTTGTTTTATTATTGTCTATATGAAGGTATAAGATTATTATTAAGGAAGGAGGAAAAGCGACAGCAGCTGATGGAGATGAGAAAAAAAGGTGCACTGATCTGCTCACCAAATACGACCACACTAAGAAAGACTGGCAGCTCGGGAAGACCAAGGTGAGCTCATGTCTCCTTCTTCTTTGTTGTTTGTCAGTTATGTGTGATGTCTTTGTTCATAGGCTTCATCCTCTTTCTCACAGGTGTTTATGAAGGAGTGTCTGGAGCAGAGGCTGGAGAAAGAGCGAGACGAGGTGCGCCGTAAAGCTGGGCTCATCATACGTGCGCACCTGCTCGCTTACATAGCAAGGTAACGCTGTGTGTGTGTATGGATTTAAAAGCTGACAAGTATCTGAGAATAATATTTACTATTTATTATGTATATTAGTATAATTTGTTATACTGTATATATAATTATAATATAATTGTATTTGTTATTTGATAAATGTGTATGTTAATATGTTTTTATAAATTTTTGCTTAGGATATAGAATTATAGCATCCCAGATTTATTATTATTATTGTTAATAATAATAATAATAATAATAATAATAATAATAATGTGTATTATTTTTATTTATTTATTTTATTTTATTTTATTTTATTAACAATGCACTTTATTGTGCACTTTATTTTAGGGTAAAGTGCACACTTTACCCTAAGATGATTTGGTTCACCCTACAAAATATTCTAAAATATCTTAAAATATTTTTTTTTAATGATTGCATGAAATTATTTTGATTATTCTTAATATTAAAGCTCAATATGTACATATAAAAAGCATTAACTTAAAAAAAATCATAATTAGAATTTTTTTGCATATAGGAATTTGTGTGTTTGTGTGTTTGTACAAAAAATTACTACACAATATTTTCTGTTTTATTTTCTGAAGTATTTGTAATGATGTTAATATGTACTGTATGTGCAACAAATGCACACCTTTGAAGAAAGCAAATAAACATTGCGTCATTATGTTTTATTAATCATTAGATCATAGGTTTAATGTATCAGAGATGTTATATAAATAAAATATTTATTTATTTACTCCTTGCTGGTTGTAGAACTTTAGGATTAAACCACTAACACGTGGTCTCTCTTTTCAGGAAGCACTTTAAAAAAGCTCTGTCCAGCATCGTGACCATCCAGAAGAACTACCGCGCACATTTCTACCAGCGACGGTTCGTGCGCAAACGCTCGGCCGCGCTCAAGCTGCAGAAGTGCCGGCGTGGGCAGGTGGCACGGAGCAGGTGTCGCAAACTCCGAGAGGAGAAGAAGAAGAGAGAGGAGGAGGAGGAGGAGGAGAGGAGGAAGAAAGAGGAAGAGGAGAAAAAGAAAGAAGAAAACATGGCACAGGGGAAAGAAGAAAAGGATGAGGCAGCAGGAGGCGCTCAGGTGAGTTTATACACACCGTGTTGTAACCTTACTGAAAGTTACAGGAGATTCTGACTCGATTCCTCTCACTCCTTCGCTCTGTTTCTCCGCAGCTCCCTGTTGAAGAGCAGAGCCGTCAGATGGAGGAGATCCTGAGGCTGGAGCGGGAGATTGAGCGGCTACAGAAGCAGAGGGAGGACGGCGTGTTGCAGCTGTGTGAGAGCTCACGGCAAGAGCTGAGGCTACGCCGTCACGCTGAGGCGCTGCGTCTCAAAAAGCAGGCGTCTCGTGTCGCCACTCAGTCGCTTGACCTGCAGAGCTTCGCTGGTATCAAACCCGAACGGGCGGTTCCTGCGGCGCCGGCTTTGCCCTCCGCGGCTGTCGGTTCCAGTGTGCCGGAGGGTCGAGTCTCGCTGCCTGATTTCCCTCCTGCTGCTGAAGGACCTCCTGATCAGGAGATCTTAGCCGTGCAGCCTCCACCTCCACCCGCCTTCGCGGAGGACATGCCGCCATCTTCTTCACCTGTTGCTGCTCCAAGCGTCCCCACACCTCCTCCGCCTCCTCCTCCCCTGCCTCCTCCACCTCCTCCCCCACCTCCTCCGCCTCCTCCTCCACTCCCAGGAGAGGCCACAGACGTGTACAAGAAAGTCTCCAAACCGGAGGAGGCGAAGGAAGAGCCCAAGCCTGTAGAGCCTGAGAAAGAGGAGAAAAAGGCAGACGAGGCAGAAAGTGAGGCAGCAGATCGAGGCAGCAGGCTGACCGACACCGAGGAGCCAATTTACCACCTTCCGCTGGACACGGAGTCCGATTACGACCAGGACGAGCTGGAGGACGGTCAGGGCAGCAATGCTGCAAACGACCCGGAGCACGCACGCAAGTCCACCTGCACCAACGCCAGCCAGGAGTCGTACAATCGCAGCTCAGACTCGGTACAACACACACATCTATACATGCATCCAAACTGTAAAAATATCCACAGAAAGGATAAGATAAAATAGCTTCAGACGTAATCTATGGATAAAAGCAAATTCAAGATTTTTTTTAACTATTAAGTATTATTTCAGAAAATGGATTTGATAAAGCATCAGCTTCTTTCTTTCTTTTATTTATTTGTATAATATTTCTTTTTAAATATTTAATCTTTAATGAATGCTTTTCTTCAAGTATTTTCTTAAGTATTTGAGCATAGGTTTAATGTATCAAAGATGTTATGTGAATAAAATATTTATTTATTGAACTGATTGACTGATTGGTTGATTGATTGATATTTAAGTTCAGAAAGTTAGCACTCCAGACTTTATACACATGATAAAGTATTTCTTTCTCTTTCTCACTCTCTCTCAGTATCAGGAGAGTGATGAAGAGCATGATGGTCTCGCGGACACCGATGAAGAGCTGTCGAACGGTAAAGGCAATGTCCTGAACGGTAACGGTCCTCCATACTTCCACAGCTACCTCTACATGAAAGGTGAGATACTGTGTAGGACAATATTGTGTAGTCAGACTTTTAGAGCTTGTTAGTAAATACTTTTTCACTCCTCGTCTCTCTCCCTGTTTGTGTAGCGGGTCTGATGATCCCATGGCGAAGGCGTTGGTGCGTGCTGAAGGACGAGACGTTTATGTGGTTCCGCTCCAAACAGGAGTCTCTGAAGTCGGGCTGGCTGTATAAGAAAGGCGGTGGACTGTCTACGCTGTCGCGCAGGAACTGGAAGATGCGCTGGTTTGTGCTGCGTGACTCCAAGCTCATGTACTTCGAGAACGACAGCGAGGAGAAGCTCAAGGGCACCATTGACATCCGCTCAGCCAAGTAAGACACGAGGAAGCGCACTCGGATCCTGTATCCTGGGGGTTTTTATGCTTTCAGCTGCAAAATTATTGGCACCCCATTTGTTGAAATGGTCCTTGGGGTGTTTAGAAAATACACTGTATTTTTATTTGTAAGAGTACTTTTATATATAACAAGTATTTTGGCAGTTGGTGTCTGGAAATAGAAATCCACTTTGCTGTAAATGTTCTTAATCTTTTATATTATATTTCACCAAGGTCCATTTTGTCTTCATTTGATCTTCATTGCTTTTTTTTAATTTTATTATTATTTTATCTTGTGTATGTACAGTATACGCTTTGTAACATGGTGTTCTGTTCAGGGAGATAGTAGACAACCACGAGAAGGAGAACGCACTGAACCTCGTTACAGATGAACGAACATACCAGGTGTTTGCAGAGTCACCAGAAGACGCCAGGTAGCGTTGTGATCCATCTCACTACCTCTATAAAGGGTTTCACATCAGAAAAAAAGGTAATATGATACCAAATAGCAGAATTTCATCATCATTTAATCAATATGTCTAGGGGGTAGAGTTGCGCAATATAGAGTGTCGTGATTTTTTAGCATTTCATAGACAACATGATTAAATTTTTTTTTAACTTAACTAAAACATGACTGAGCAAGGAATTCACAAATAGGTCACAGAGAAGAAAAGAAATATCACAGATACACATGATCAGGTGTATTTATGCTTGATTTCGTCATTCCCACGTTCCGGTCACGGTAAAATTGACACATTTTAAGTAATGGTTAACTTTGGTTCTACCTTTGGGCATATCCAAAAACCCAAATGTGCAATTTGTTGTATGAAGCCTCCCCTGTTGACAAATGTTGATTGGTCATTAGCCCCTTTTCAACCAAAGTGAACCAGGTGCTACTGTAGGTCACGTCTGGTTCAAAGCCAATTCAATTGTAAACCAAGAACTGGCTTTGTTTTTCCATGTGCTAGAGAGTCAATTCATTACGTCACTGTATCCAGCAATGCTAGAGGCAGTGCTAGCGGCAATGCTAGTGGTAAAAAAAAAAAAAATGCCAGGGGCAAAAAAAATAAATGCTAGCGGCAAGCTCAACAACAGTGGCGAACTTCAACATGGCTTTGTGAGCAGCTCTCCTGACTTTATTATTACTAGAAAGCATTCGAGCGCCCATTGCATATTGAGTCAATTCGTTAAAACATAGCAGTCACACAACTTTTAGTTGGTAGTGATAATCCCGCCCCTAGCCCCTGACGTAAACGGGTCTTTGTTCTAGCCTAGAAAAGTGTTGGTGCCACCATGGAACTGTTTTTTTTTTTTCTGTCTGAGGGCCGGTGCTTTAGCTGTCTGACAACAAAGAACTGACTTGAAATCGGGCACCGACTCTGAACTTGGTCCGGAACCGCCATGGTGGAAAAGGAGTAATTGAGCAATTGACCGTGCTGCTTGAGTTCTAAGGGATAAAATATAATACATAAACTGTAAATTATTTCAGACGCAGACAAGAGTAATGCTTATTTTTATCAATGTGTGTGTGTGTGTGTATGTCTCAGTGGTTGGTTTACAGTGCTGAGTCGGGTCCACACTGCCACCCCAGAGCAGCTACTGGAGATGTCCCATGAGCAGGCAAACCCTAAAAACGCTGTGGTATGTAGTTTTTACAGATTTTACTCCGTGTATTACAACGCATATAGTTAAACAGACTCGTTCTCAGCCCTGGTCCGGAAAGACCCCCTGTCCTGCACATTTTAGAATAATTAACTAATCAACTAATTTTTTTTGGCCCTTAACCTTTTCTGAATTGAAGTGGGTGTGATGGAGCATGGCACACAAATGTTCAGGATGAGGCTAGAAAACCATTGGTTACAATAACATTTACCGTAGATTTGCATTTTTGATCACGATCATCTTCAGAATATTTAACATCGACTGAGATTTGAAGATCAACACATCTCCCGGACTATTTTCCTCTCCCTTTCTGTCTTAGGGCACTCTGGATGTCGGATTGATCGACTCTGTGTGTGCATCTGACAATCCGGACCGGTGAGTCCGCCAGCGCTCTCCTGATAAATCTCAATTCGGATTGGACAGAACGTGTTAATTCATTTTCTCTAACAGGAGGTCTAAACATAGTGCTGTCTGCATGTTAAATCTGTGTTTCTACCCGGCAGACCAAACTCGTTTGTGATCATCACGGCGAATCGGGTGATCCACTGTAACACGGAGCTGCCGGAGGAGATGCACCACTGGATAAGCCTCCTGCAGAAGCCCAAAGGAGACACCAAGGTTGACGGCCAGGAGTTCTTGGTTAGAGGTCAGTCCTATATCCAAATATGCCTTTGATACCGAAGTAACAGTACTTTGTTACTAGAAAAGAATTCTGTCTAAAAGACAGGTAGCAGGCATAGTGAAACGAAAGGGCCTTTTTTTGTGAACCAGGCTGGCTGCATAAAGAGGTGAAAACAGGAGCCAAGAGCAGTGCAATGAAACTAAAGAAGCGCTGGTTCATTCTGACCAACAACTCTCTGGATTACTACAAATCGGCCGAGCGAAGCACATCCAAGATGGGCACGCTGGTGCTGAACAGCCTCTGCTCCGTCGTCCAGCCTGACGAGAAGGTGTTCAAAGAGACAGGTAATAAACCGATATGACCCTGAATGTCGCGTTAAGCAGGATGGAAGATGTGCTTTTAATAACAGTTGAATTCTAGGTTACTGGAACATCGTTGTTCACGGGAGGAAACATTCCTACCGGCTCTACACCAAGATGCTGAACGAGGCCATGAGATGGGTTTCGGCTATTCAGGGCGTCATCGAGAACAAGGCGCCAATTGAGACGCCAACGCAGCAGCTCATCCGAGACATTAAGGTAAATTCTGGGATACATTTTCATCATATAGGTGCAACCCGAAAAATTGACTTTGTCTTGGAGAAACGATTTGCTTTCCAGGATTTCTTCACTTTTATTTGACTTCCCATGTAGGAGAACAGCGTGAATTCGGAGGCGGTGGAACAGATGTATCGCCGAAACCCTATCCTGCGCTATACTCAGCATCCCCTGCACTCGCCCCTGCTGCCCTTACACTACGGAGAGATCAGTGATAGCTGTAAGTGCATAATGCATGCATGAATGGTCGTCAGCTTCTCTCTATGAATTCATCTTCTTAACATATTATTTTCTCCAATCTTCAGTGCAAAAGGGGAAGGGCTACGGCAGCCTCCAGGACGAGGCGGTGAAGATTTTCAACTCTCTGCAGGAGATGGAGATCGTCTCCGACCCGGTGGCCATCATCCAGGGCATCCTGCAGACCTGCCACGACCTGAAGCCGCTTCGAGACGAGGTCTACTGTCAGCTGATCAAACAGACCAATCATGTACCTCAGCCCAACAGTCCTGGAAACCGCGCGCACTGGCACCTGCTCACGTGCATGAGCTGTACGTTCCTGCCGAGCCGCGCCATCCTGCGCTACCTGCGCTTCCACCTCAAGAGGTCAGACATACCTCACACTGCAACACCTCATAATCAGAATTTAACAATCCCTAATGTACTGTATCGAGCTCTAAATATGGTACTAAAACCAGTCCTGACCTGATATCTGATGCAACAGGGTGAGGGAGCGTTATCCTGGCACCGAGATCGAAAAGTACGCCCACTTCATCAGCGAGTCTCTGAAGAAGACCAAAGCGAGGGAGTTTGTGCCCTCTCAGGAGGAGATCGCCGCCCTGCTGACTAGACGCGAGATGGCCACCACGGTGTACTGCCACGGAGGAGGATCGTGCAAGATCTCCATCAACTCCCACACCACTGCAGGAGAGGTGAGAAAGAGAGATAAATCTTATGTTTAATCACAGTCACATTTCTCATGTTGGATCTAAATCACCTCCGGTATCTGTATATGTGTCTGTTTGAAGGTTGTGGAGAAGCTGATCCGAGGTCTGGCGATGGATGACAGTCGGAATTTATTCTCCCTGTTCGAACACAACAAGGTGGAGAGCCGAGCTATCGAGAGCCGCATCATCGTAGCAGACATTCTCGCCAAGTTTGAAAGGTGCGCAGAAAATACACTTTCAGGAAGAATAAAATATAGAATGTTGTACAATATAAATGTGTACATATTTATCCAAATCTTTTTTGGTTTATTTGACATTATTGCATACTTTTCATCTCCTGTAGATTGATAGGAAGTGAGGAAGAGGAAGAGGAAGGCCCTTGGCGGCTTTATTTTAAACTCTATTGCTTCCTCGATGTGGACAGCATGCCCAGAGAAGGAGTAGAGTTTGCCTTCATGTTTGAACAGGTGAGCATGCGATAACATCAACTCTGTTAGTTGTCTTCGGTTTCCGTCTCAAACATCCCACCTGTGATTACTCCTCAGGCCCATGAGAGTCTGATCAGTGGCCATTTCCCGGCCTCCGAGGAGACGCTGCAGCATCTGGCCGCACTCCGGCTGCAGTACATCCACGGAGACGTGGCGCGCACTCCGTGGAGCCTGAGCAGCGTGTATCCCGTGGCCCGCCTCCGCACCCGCATCCTGCACTCCACCAAGGTCGGTGGGTCCGGTGGGGTGGGAATCGCAGGCTTGGGTCCAGGATGTCACACGCTCGAGAGGAGAAGGACCAGCTTCCTGGATGGGACGCTGAGGCGCAGCTTCAAAACCGGCTCGCTGAAGAAGCAACGTGAGGAAGAGCAGATGCTGGAGATGTTTGTTAAGGAGGAGATGTCGGCCACTTTGACCAGCGTCCTGGAGAAATGGAACCGCCTGCAGGGGATGCCTCAACACCAGGCTATGCTCAGCTACATGACCATCATCAAAGAGTGGCCCGGGTACGGCTCTACGCTCTTCGACGTTGAGGTAAAGTTATTTACCAATATTGGGCGCAGAATCAACAACAACAACAACAGCAAACTATTAAAAAATGGTTACATTTGTATTAAGGCCATGTTATCTCACTAAATTTGAAGGGGGAGAAGTACTTAATGCTTTTTGACCTCATGGTGGGGCAGACATGAACACAATCTAATGGTTTATATTGATATTAAACTTAGGATTCTAACAGATTTATATATTAAATGTGTTTGTGTGCAGTGTAAAGAAGGAGGTTTTCCTCATGACCTGTGGCTTGGAGTGAGTGCAGAAAATGTGTCTGTGTATAAGAGAGGAGAACCCAAACCACTCGAGACCTTCCAGTACGAGCATATTGTCTTCTTTGGCGCGCCGCAGCCCAGCACCTACAAGATAACCGTCGACGAGAGGGAGATGTTTTTCGAAACTCCTCGGGTGAGTCCGGGCCAAAGTTGTCATGTTCTGTATGTAGTTTTGCTGTAGCTGATAGATCGTTTAAATGTATTATTAAATTATTGTGTTAAGTAGGAATGACTTTTTTGCAAAAGATTTTCATGTATTTAATTTGTCCAAGTCGTTAAGCTCTGCTCCGTGGCAGAGCCGGTATTTAATATGCTTGTCCTTGTGTGTGCCTGAAGGTTGGTGAGATCACAAAGATCATGAAGGCCTACATCAACATGATCGTCAAGAAGCGCTGCAGCGTCATGTCCGTCACCAGCACTGGCAGCGCATGGATGAGGTGATCTACACCAGCCAATCGGATTACAGCATTGCGAGCGATAAAATTACCAGCCAGAGAAGAAGTCCGTGTGTTGAACCAGGAAACATGAGCACATGTAGTGAAAAAAGGAAGAACAAGAAATTCAAAGGTCTCCAACCAGCTGGACCACAGTTTATTTGGTGATACTTCTTCACACTGCTAAAAAGCACAAGAAATCCTGCAGTCCTGTGATGTGAACCCTTCCTTAATGCTGGCACCACCATTGCTGGCCTTCTCTCTCTTATCTCCACTTTCATTCAGTCCTTTTCAATCTCGTGATGTTCTCGATGAACGTTGTGCAAGTTTGTGCTCCTCGCTACTATTCAAACATTGTTTCCTCACATTCCAGAGTTCATAATGTGGGGGACATTATAAAAGTGAACTCCTCAGTAAGAGTCACACTGAGAGCCATTTTTATGAGCCAAGGAGACTGGCCATGTATTTGTTTATTTATATTTTTATTTATCGATTGATTTCAGATCAGTGTCGGTACAACTCAAGTTTGATCAATTCAACTTCAATCAATGGAGCGCGTTTGAGCTTAAACCTCAAATCAGCTCACCTCAAGTAAACTCAGCTGAATTCAACTCAATTCAGTTCAGATCAAATCAGCTCAAAACCGCTCAACTCATCTTGAGCTTATCTGAACTCAACTCAGCTCAAATCAGCTCTGTTCAGGTTAACTAAAACCAGTTTAGCTTAAGACAAATAAATTAGCTGTAATCAAACCGGCTAATCTCAACAACACAGCTGGACTCAACGCAGCTCAACTCAAACCAACTTAACACAGATTATCTTAGCTCACATGAACGTCAAGTCAAATCAACTCAACGCAGATCAACTTTGTTCAGGTCAACTCAATACAACTCAATACAACTCAAATTAGCTCAGATCAACTCAACAGCCCAATTCAAGTACTCCACACAACTCTAATCAGTCTGGATCAACCCCAAATCAACGCAACGGAATCAAATCAACTCAACTCTGCTCCTCAATGCAACATGCAACTCAGATCAGCTCGACTCCTCTGCACAAGGACTGATCAAAGACAAGAAATGTGGAGTGTTCGCCCACTAGAGTCATTATAACAATGATTGTGTAACTCTACTGATACCAATGTGTACTAAATGATTTTCATGTATAACACATCACCATCAAAATATATTTTATACTGCAGTGAAAGTCCGGACACATCGTTTACCGGATATACGTTAAATCTGCAAGCGCAACAAACACATTCCTGTATTGTACACACCAATGCACAAATACAATAGGCTACTGAACAGCGTGAATGCACAACAGTCTCTACATACCTCCATGTCCCCAGTATGCCAAGCCAAAAAAAGACTTACTACTAAGAGGATATATCAGTATTACACCAAGCAGGGCCAGTGTTAGACTGGGGACATTCACTTAACCAGCGCACAGATTTGTTTTGTCAGTGGTGACCTTTAATCAGTAATTTTTGATCAAAATGAATCAGGATGGTGTGTACCATGTGACATTAAGTTGTATATACAGTATGGACAAAAAGGATGTTTCTGAATGCAAGCGTAGGTAATGAACTCCTTCGTTAAACAAACCAGTATTGATACTTTAAAACCTATTATCAGGATTGCTAACCATTTTTCCACTCAAGTGTTGCTTGCGAAAGTTTATGAAAACCTGTTTACGCTGCACAGTACAACTCTGGCCAAAGTTACAGTAGCAAGAGATAGCTAATCGCTAAATCACGAGACGAGAGCCTTTTTTAAAATAAGCGCAACATAAGACCTACGGAAGGTTGCAGACATCACGAAGCATAGCAAATGATGTAATGTTAATGTTAGATTGGCTAAAATTAAGGACATGAGGCAACTTATAGCAGGAAGTTTATCATTTTATTATTGCATAATAGAGGTGACAAATGTAAAAATGTCATTTCTTCATGCAGTATTTTGCTTAATGTCTGTTTCTGACACATCACCTGTCCTAGATTTATATTCCTGGGAGGATCACCAACGTGGCCGCCAAACAGACAGGCTTGCTACTAAGGACTCGGCCAAAATGGGAATGTCAGGCAACTTTATATATTAAAACTAGTTGCCTTATAGCTACAATGTTGGCAATGTATTTGAAAAGATATCAAATTGCAGTCAAATGACCGCCGTAGAAAGCCAAACCAACATATTAATTAAGTTACAGTTTCTCGTTTAATTTTTCCATTATACTTTTTTTTTCTTAAAATATTTTCACAATATATTTTGCACTACAAACGCACCCAACAAAGTTTAATCATGTTTTTAGAAAAAAAACACCTTAATAAACTTAATTAATAAAGTGGGACAGCATTCTAAACCATACACTGGATTCTATATGAAAATCTAATTTCTTGTGTCTAGTGTGACACTAATATTAAAGCACTTAGCAGCGATATTTTACATGATATACTGTAGTGTTCGATGGATTTTATCTCATATTTGTGGATTCTTGATTCTGATTGGTCAGCTGAAACTCACAGGTCAATATAATATAAAATGCTTGTTCTAATGCATCATCATTTCTGTAGTAACAGCATACACAGGACGTGTTTAACAGACCATTAACAAAAAATAATAAATTAAATGAATAAATAAGCATCTGAATTTATTGATGTTGATTTTTCTTTAAAGAGATGTTGATTTAACATTTATGTGAGGAATTTCCAGTGTAGGTGCTTTGCGTCAGTCAGTGAGAATGCAGACGAGTTTGCAAGGGAAAGTGAGGAAATGACTGTTTATAGCTGCTATAATGTACGTGATAACAGGTATAAACGTGTGTCACAGATGTTTCACAACATTAATTGTTATTATAAATGCATTAAATGTCTGATGTGTCATATCTTATGACACTCCCCTTATATACCGATATGCTTTACTGGACAAATACTTACTACAAATACAGTATACTACATTACGTTAATATCGTTGACTTTTATTCATCACCACTCGACTGATTGTCCTGTACGCCTGTATAGATTTTTTAAAAGTAAAATATATAAATATAAGACTACCGTACAACAGACTCACATGTAATTTTGCTGTTTGATATGCAACTGTTTGTCAATGTCATGCAAGTTTTTTTTTTTTGTGTATGTCTGAGAATTTTGAACTAAAGCTAAATGAGCAAAAAAATATCGATTATTATAATATATGATTATGATCATGGTTGTTGAGAAATAAGAAATATACATGTATAGGTATGGGTGTTGTGATTGTTATTTAAGGCACAGATTAAGGTGTGTGTTGGGAAAACGGCTGGGCCAAGGGTTAGGGTATTTATTTCTTATGATGTTAACTGAGAAAGCGAGGGACTGGGAAGAATGGAGATCGAACTGATGGTAGATTGATGCACTCTTGATCAGGTTTCCATTTAAACCTTGATTACCAGTAGCCTGGTACGGGTGCTGGGATTGTGTGATTAGAGATCAAGATGCACAGAAATTATGTATTAAAGTGGTGTATGTCTGTGTGTGCCTGTGTGTGTATGTGTATGCCATTACAGTGTTGTTTGCTGATTGAGCAACCAAGCTAGTTCCTATAATGTGATATTATCATGTAACAACTATAGTTGCATGCATGCAAGAGAGACACACATGCACACATATGCACACACATGGCTGGCTCGTTCTGTCTCTTTCACTCTTTACACCGGGACCCTTGCTCAGCTGCAGGCAGCCAATAAAGGGCCTGAATGTAAACCTTCCTCCTCATCGTTATATGACTCTATATAAGATTTAAAAAATGACTGTGCTTGTTTAAGACAGAGTAATTTTCTTTTTTTGTAACTGGCTTTACAAAATGCTTTAATAAATTATTGGAATTTATCAGCGCAGCAATTTGTGTGTTTAATTTTATTGTTAAAAAATGACTGAGACTGAGGCTGAGATGGTATTATACATTTGCACTCCCACTGCAAATAATTCAGACAACAAAAGCTAACTCTGTCTATATTACAATTTGTTTACAACAGAAAAAAAAATCTGTTCATAGTTCTGTTCAAAAATCATAGTTATAGGAAAGAAAAGAGTTTTAAATCAAAGAAAAAAAGTGTTTAGACCTGATTTAAATACATCAGATTATGACATTACTTCTGAAAAGGTTCAAAAGCTTCTCAGAGGTTGTAAACAATCTGGAAGAATTTAGCAAAAAATTAATTTAACATCATTTGAAGTGATATAATTTATTTCCCCTGTATTAATAGCTTAATATGACATATTTGACAATTTCCCCTAACTCTGATATTAATAACCTTTAATATTGATAATGACAGATAGTCACAGTTGATATTGATAATATATTTAAACAAAAATAAATAATTTCTTGGTTACAATGAATTTTGAATGTCTTCTTCATTGTCGCCTGAGGGTATACCAACATTTACACACAACTGCAACTTATAATGGGAATAGACATGAAGGAACATGCTTTGAGGATCCATTTCTAATATAAAGATAGGAAAATAAGTTCTAAACTTCACTCACTCTCACTCGTTCATCGCCTATATCGCCTCATCCTGTATACAGGGTTGCAGGGGCCTGGAGCCTATCCCAGGAGATTTGGGGCATGATGTGTGGTATACCTAACCAGGGTGCCAATCCATCACAGGGCAAACACACTTTCACATACACACACATTCACATGTTCATTTACACACTACGGGTAATTTGGAAACGGATTAGCCTAATGTGCATGTCTTTAAACTGTGGGAGAAAACAGGAGCACCCCGGAGGAAGTCCACCGAGCACGGGGAGATGATGCACATACAGGCCTGGACTGACCATAAGGCATACCGGGCTGCATTTTTGGGCTGGGGCTGTCAGTCATAATTAAATATTTTAAAAAAAGTTTATTAGGCCAATTTATTTATTACCGCAACAGTAGAGTATCTGAGACACGAAACGCGGCCCATTGGTTGACTGTCTTAAAGGACATTGAGCTAGTCCAATGGTATCTCAGGCCACGCCCTGCCTCCCTCCTGGCCAGCCCTCATCTCCCCTTGACAAAATCTGCTATTTAGAGTTCGACCGGAGTTGTTTGAAACAAAACAGTGAGCGCATATATCCTTTGATGTGTCATATACCTCAGCATATTGTTTAAATAATCATGGTGGGCCGCTATGACCAAAAATGCCAGGGCCGTTTTTTGGTCCCAGTCCAGCCCTGTGCACATACCTGAGGTGGGAATCAAACCCTCGATGCTGGAGGTGCGAGGCCACATTGCTAACCACACCCATCCAGCATCAGCAGTATACTAATTACCGGCCTGACCATCTGTCATCACCTGAACCTGTTTCTCACTGGTTCATGCCTTAAGTTAGATGTTTTTTTATGCTTGAATGATTCATAGGTCACTGTGTTGCTTAACAAACCACACACATTCCTCTGAATCTCCATGCACACAGACCTGTAATGGGAATCGAACCAGTTCTAACCACTAAGCCTTTTTTAACAATTCCAGTCAAACATAATTTCTAAAATACACAAGCTGTGAAAGTTTGCATTTGCTGGCTAATCACGTCTGTTGCTAATTACAGTACTGTGAGACGCCATATTGGAAGGTGCTGAATTCACGTCAGTTGAGGGACATGTCCATGTTTTTAGCTACAGTTTTAGTGTCATGATTAAACCTGCTGTGAATCACATTCATTAAACTGCAAATATATAAATAAGAATTGTTGATATTTAGTCTGAGTCTAGCTCCTGGAAAATTGTAGATAAATGTAGCTAATTTTACAAAAAATAAAAAATTTCCGACACACTGCTGCACCATTTATTTTTATTTTTTATTTATTTCTTATCAAAAGTACGAAATGAACTAAAAGACTAAAAAAAAAAATTCGTTCATTTTGATGAACGAGATTCAAAGAACCGAGTCACTAAAATGATTCAAACTTCCCATCACCACGCTTTACCTCCTCCGGCGGTGATTGGACGCCGCTGGGTCACATGGACCGAACCTAGCGGGAGCGCGCGTAACTAGTGCGGGTTTTTTTTTTTTCTTCTTTTTTTTTTTTTTCAAACGAGCCGGGCTCGCGCGCAGCAAGAACAAGCTCCGCCCACAGATCGGAGGCCATGAAAGAAGAACATGGAGTTCATTTTTTTCCCGGATGTCTTAAAAAAAAAAAAAAAAAACCATAATTGAATTTTGAAAAAAAAAAAAAAAAATTGTTTAATTTCG
>JAQQZT010000037.1:34050616-34083066 GCA_030068275.1 Clarias platycephalus | reverse complement strand
TGCCTCCCAGGTCTTAGCAAAGCGGGGAATGCTTATGCCAGGTTTGACAATCCTTAAAGAGAGCCAGTGTTCCACATCTTTTCTTCAAGCCACCAAAGCATTCGCTAAACTTTTCCCGGCTTCTCCTTCAGCCCAGTGCTGCACTTTAAATGCTGTCTAATTTTCTTCTTTAAGCTGCTTATGACTGCTCAATAGCACAGCTTACTGGACTTCTGATAAATGTTTATTCCTGTACAAACTTACTGTTTAGCCATAACCTTATAATGTATATATGTAGATCAAAAAGAAAGTCATATTTTTAATATAAAAATATGAAAGCTGTTTGTTGTACTGCTATCATTTGACTGTTACATGCAAAAGAAATACAGGAACAAAGAGAAAAAAGAATTCAGTCTTTTTATACATACAGTGTGTTTTTCACTTGATCTGCTGTTTGACCGGTGGCATTTATGATTTTATTATCATACCTGCATTACTCGTAGTCAGTTTTTGGAAAGCACTCACCAGGCTGAGCAGGGTCTCAGTAAATACAATATAATTTTTGTGATACTGTTAATTTGAAATACAGCAGAACCATTATATGAATACGAATTTAATTTGTTCTGGAGGTGAGTTCTTAAGGTGAAAATCTGTATTGTGATATGAATTTTCCCATAAGAAATAATGTGAATGCAGATAATCCATTCCAGACACCCAAAAATATTATCCATATTACAAAAAAACAAATCATAAAAAAATTACATAGCTTTTGAATGCATGCTGAAGGCATCACTGTTTCCCGGGCGTATGTGCAACCTACCCAGCATTAGGTTCGGTTTGTTCGTCCATTCGTATGATGAAAATGCTTTGTATGTAATGTCGATGCAAATTTCTTGCAAAACTTCACTTAAGGCACAAAGTCGTAATGAAGAGCATCCGTATGCCGAGGGTCCATTGTAAGTAAAGAAATCTTAAGAGTTCACATGAAAAAATGTGAGTTCTGCACACACGAAACAATGGGCCTATACAATTTTTCAACAGAATTTCTACAGTAGAACTAGAATTTGTAGGTGCACAAATTGAAACAGAATCACAGAACTAGTTCAATCAAATAGGCTCTGACTTACAGTTGGTGCGCCCAATCAAATTCAGTGAGGAATGTGCCTGTGACACACCCACAGTCCACAGTATGACATAAACGTTGAGGATGACGTTGCCTGTTGTTATTGTCCATTGGTAATACACTGTTTACAGTATTTAATCTGTTAGGTCAAGTGGACTGTTAAGTATAATTCTTTTGTCAGACTTCTTCCAGGTTGAAGCCTTGATTAAATTTATTGTTATCAGCTATGAATAACAACAGAAAAAAACAGTAGAAATCGCAATATTATTATTTATTTATTATTATTATTTTATTTTATTTTATTTTAATAAAAAAAAATTTCCATACACAAGTTGTCTACCAAATTTAAAGCCCACTTCCTCTTAAAAAAAATCCAAAGTCCTGTCCACTGGGTTTAATTGTCAGGAGTATCTTTGATGATTAAATTCTTACCAACAATTGGACATTTTCTATCGATTTTTAAAAATGGGCATATGTAAATATATGTTCATGTGCAATCTAATAAAATCAATTCACATCCATTTTTCATGACTCAGGAATGATGAGAAAATGCACTCGCAAACATACGAACTAAAACGAAAAATCTTCAATTAGAATTCAATTTGGGTGATTTTTTTTTTAAAGACATCCGGAAACAAAATGAACTCCATGTTCTTCTTTCATGGCCTCCGATCTGTGGGCGGAGCTTGCTTTTTGCTTTGCGCGAGCCCGGCTCCTTTGAATTAAAAAAAAAAAAAAAAAGCGCGCACTAGTTACGCGCGCTCCCGCTAGGTTCGGGCCACGTGACACAGCGGCGTCCAATCGCCGCCGGAGGAGGTAAAGAGTGGCGCGTTCTCGTGGCCGCAGGAGTGAGGACGGGCAGTGTGTTTTGAGCGCATCTTAAAATTAAATCCACTCTTTTGCAAAAATGTCCGAGGATAAGCCCAAGGTGAGTTTTTGCACTTAATTTTTTAAATAATGTGAGGATTTTGTAGTCTGTATTGTGGGTTTTCATTTACGGATTGTTTGCGCAGCTTTGCTTGAGAGGGCAGATTGCGCATTTTGTGCGGGTGAAATGGAAATGGTCGCCGGCGCGCGCATGCAGTCATTGTATTTTTTTCTGACTTATTCCGCTATTTCTATCTTTAATCCATGTGTGTGGGATTTTTTATTATTTTTTTTATTGACGCTATGTGATGTGATTCGACGCGACTTTTATTATTATAACTGATGTTTTAGTTCTGGCGCGGTTTTCCCCCCTCTTTATCCGACATCTTCCCTTTGCGGGTTTTTTTCCTTTGTGAAAGCGAAGTGGCGCTTTTCGGCCACGTTACGCAAGTAGCGTAGGAAATGCCGCAAGCTCTCTCGTGAGCGCGATTTGTTGCGAGATAACGACCGGAGAATAAACGGATTTGATACGAACTAGCCTTTTTAACGCTTCATCTTACACCTCTTTAGCATGTCTATTCGCTTGAAAAAACAGCAACGAAGACGTAGTTGCGTTTGTTTTTATCGTTTCAGTTGCGCCAGACGGGGTGCGAATATGCCTCAGCGTATTCTACGCAAACAGCGTATCACTTCAACGCCTCCACAGGATGCATGTCTTTTAATGTTTATCACGACATGTGCTCGGCCTGGTGGTTTTTAAATTAAAATTTTTTTTTAAACCCTTAACCTATTTAACATATGCGCTTTCGATGATGACTTTAGATAACGAGTATAAAAAAAATTTTTTTTTACGTAAGCTACGCAAAAAATCAAGATGCACGAAAAACCAGCACGCGCATTACCCCCCCCCACACACACACACTTAGAAATCAGGCCTAATCCTGGATATACACACTTTGTGTGTGTGTAATGTTGTTATACTGTGTGTATCTGAAGATGTGTGTATGTACATACACTGTTTTAAAACTTTTACTTATTAGAAAGACTGCTCGTGCATTTTAGGCAATCCTAGTACTGTGTACAATTTAATGTGTCTGTTTTTTTTCTTTTCTCCTTTTAGGAGGGAGTGAAGACAGAGAATGACCACATCAACTTAAAGGTGGCCGGGCAGGACGGCTCAGTGGTCCAGTTTAAAATTAAGAGGCACACGCCGCTCAGCAAGTTAATGAAAGCATACTGCGAAAGACAGGTGTGTGTGTGTTACACACAACGCTTATTGTTTCACTTTGTACATGTACATCTACGGCATAATCGAATAAATAAGTACTAAAAGGTACAATAGTCCTACTCTTAATAGTAGCCCCTCGTCATGTCAACTAATTTTGTCATTTCATCACAGTTCAGTTCACAGTGAAATAATGAAAACCAGTAATATAAAGCTTTAGTAAGCCTTCACTCCTAACATCAGGACTGTTTTAAGAAAATTTAGCACTTTTCCATTTGTTGGTAAAATGCAAAAAGATAATAAATGCATACTGGAAAATCGAGATTAATCTGTCATCTAATTTTTAACAATGGCGAAGTCAAAATGTATCATCGTTTAAATCCATTTAATTTATATTTAGTTTTATCTTTTTATGTATTTATTCTCACAAATGAGAAATTCCTGACTACGTTTCTGATCTGTTGATTCCAGTTCCAGCCACACTTTAAAGCCAAGCTTCTTGTTAAAATGTAACTTCCTGTAGATCGTCTGGTTGTTACAGAAAACTATCATTTGAACCGAACGTTAAGCTCACATTTCTCTACAGTTGCAGCTGATTTTCTTGCATAAAAGTCAGTATTAACTCAACATGGGTTCATAATTTTTATTCCAGGACTTTTAACTTCTAACATCCGGACTGTTTCTTGCACTTACACTGTTTTCTTGTTCCTTACAGGGATTGTCGATAAGACAGATTAGGTTTAGGTTTGACGGACAGCCGATAAACGAGACGGATACACCAGCACAGGTGAGCGCATAACCGTTCTCTACAAGTAGTCCGCACACGTTCACGGTGTCTAGCAGCAAAGCAACATTTATTCTCCAGGTATCCCATTTCAGCTACAACGCAAAATTTGGATTGAGATCTTCTGAATTATGATGTAATACAGCTTGTGGTCCGACATTTTTTTTTTGGTTTCTTGCTCACAACTTGTGCAATTGGTTCCCGTTTACTCGTTTGAGACATAAAGAAACCTAAAGAAAATCAGTAAAGCTGTGATGTACGTGTTGTGGCGGCACGGTGGTGTAGTGGTTAGCACTGTTGCCTTGCACCTCCAGGGTCCAGATTCGATTCCCTGCCGGACTCGATTCCTGTCTCTGTGTGCATGGAGTTTGTATGTTCTCCCTGTGCTTCGTGGGTTTCCTCCCACAGCCCAAAGACATGCAGATTAGGTTAATTGGCGTTCCCAAATTGCCTGTAGTGTGACTGTGTGTGTGTGTTCCCTGTGATGGTTTGGCACCCTGTCCAGGGTGTATCCTGCTTCGGGCCCTAAGCCTCCTGGGATAGGCTCCAGGCCCCCCGCCACTCTATGACTATAGGATAAAGCGGTATAGAAAGTGAGTGTATGTGTTGTGCTTTGCTTGTCTGCCCATGAAGCTAGGATGCAGCCAAGCACATCACCTACATGGGGGGAAAAAAAGTAATAATAAAAAAATAATGTTCAACAAAAGCATGTTAAATTGTTGCTTGCTAGCGTAAACATAGGGAACAGTTTCTTATGACTTGTGTATTAGATATTTTAGTTTGTGCGGATGAATGTTGTTTGGTTAAAATGCAAATTTTCATTAGTTAGCTTTTACATAACCAAGACTGGAGATGTCACCATGGTAACGGAGCATTGTCTTTTTGTTTGGCAGTTGGAGATGGAAGACGAGGACACTATCGATGTATTTCAACAACAAACAGGCGGCCGTCGCTAAACCTTCCTCACTCTCTCTCTGTCTCTCTCCTCCACACAGCGGGGAACCCCTCGGCTGTTTTATTTGACTTGACCCCAACAAAATGTTTAACTGTGCTGTTTATTTACTCCTTATTTTTTTGTCGTGTTGGTTTGGTTGTCCTCCCTAGTTTTCATAGGGTTGGGCTTGCATTCTCCCCCCCCCCCCCTTTTCCCTTCTTTCCATCTCCCAATATTTAAAGATACATGAGGTGACATGTGGCTAAGAGGCAAATCCAAGATGGCCGCCATAAGGTTCAAAATGGCCGCCGATGTATGAGCAGAAAGCCGTTTTCTTGAGAAAAGCCAAGCCCTGAGTTTCCTGTCCTGATGAATAAAACGGTCCATTCCCATCAGTATAAAAACCTGCCAAATTTTGAGGAGACCTGATTTGATCACCCCCCCCCCTACATTTTTCCCCTCTTCTCTCTTTCTCACTGTCTTGTGCAGCTTTAATTCTATTTTAATTCACATGCTCGTTAGCTGAAAGGACGCCCAACCAGCCTTGTTGTTTAGTCCAGGTGCAAAGATTAAAAGGAACTTTGGTTTGTTCTCGGACCAAACTCCAAATACGTCCTGGATTAGTCCAGGTTTTTATTATGAATTCCGTAAGTCCCCCATTTTTTTCAGAGGCAAAAAGTCGTCACTCTGTCTGCTTAGTGACGGACGTGAAAAAAAAGAAAGGAAAAAAAAGTCTTATTCGTCCCCCCGTACAGTCTGGCGATTCAGTAAGAGTTGGGACTGAATCAGCATTCATGTGGTCTCATTTTTTTTCTGTACTGATTTGTACATTATTTGTTGTCCTTTACTACTGTATACAATAAATATAGTTTGGTACTCAGGTTGCTTTGCAAGTGCTTTGTATCAGTGTCTAAATCGAATGTTCAATACTCAAGCAGATTATTGTTTAAAAAAGAATTTATTTTTATTTTACATATACAGATAAAAAAAAATACATAACCCACTTTAAAAGAACTTTCAATGCATAAAACAGCATATGTATAAATGAATGCAAAGGGACCTGAACTTTCAACTTTGCATAGTGTCGTAAGGTTTTTAAAGCGACTTATCTATTGAGTTACAGTAACAAGAGAGCTGTTATTATATATTGTACAAAAATTACATTTGATACATAAAAAAAAAAACCTGATGTGCAAAATTGTTCAAATTAAAGATCAAGTGTAACGTAGCACACGTTCTCGATCACCATCATTTGTAATCATTACATAATCCCAAGACCTGTTAGAAAACCACCCTTTTATGAACTCTTCGTTAAACTTTTATGTGTTTGCTTTTCTGGAAATAAACAGGCACCGCAACATAGTTGGACTTCCAGACCGTGTTCCTCCTAGACGCCCTCATAAAAACACCGAAATGGCTTCAGAGTGGGAGACTCTCATTATAGAGCCACTTTGGAGAGCATTTCCTGCAGACGGAGTGTGTGTGCAGCGTTGTCCGTAAACTCGTTCGCCCTCCCAGGGTTCTCTACCACAAAGAAGCATTGTGGTCCATCTGTAGGTTCCCTTCATTAAGTGAAGGAGTGCTTTGCTTCATTCACATTCGTGATGTCTTGGTAAGCTTTAGGTGATTTGGCATAGCTAGGACCAGACACACTGCCACTTGTCTCTTGTTATGTACAGTTATTGATTTACACATCTCCAGCTCAAGTCTTCTTGTCAGATTGTACGCTGAGACAAATCAAGCAAAGAACTAGGAGATCTTCCAGTTCTAAAGGGTTACTACAAAGTTCTGGTGCATCTGAGCATGTTGACCTGAGTACAAGTTTTTTTTTTAAGATTCGCATCATGGAACAATACACGACCATACCTTTGTTCAGAAAAAAAAAATACTGGGTATTTCTGGAAATCATTACCGTTCCTATTTACTGAAGCACCATGTTGCTTTTAAAGCTTTTCTTGCTTATAACACTGGCCAGCAGGGGGATGCCTCTCTGTGCGACCGATGCTCGAAGTCCACCACAAGGTTGCGCCAACGAGCTACAAAACCAGTTCAGGGACACAGCTCCAGAGTGTGCACGAGTTTACACCAACCCAGCTTCCCTGCACATGCGATAAAACTGGCCTCTCTGTGCAATCAGGTTAGAAGGGGAGTCCATTTCTATTACGTGCCCTTTGTCCATTACGAGAACCCTGCGAAGACGCAATACGACATCGTTAACTCCAGGTTTTTCAGATTCATTTTTCTAAGATGTTACTACCTCTAGACTTTCCAATTCGAACACTTACTTGGTGTAGTCCATGATGGTGTTGAGTCTGTGTGCAATAGTGAGCACCGTGCAGTCCTCAAACTGGCTGCGGATGGTGGACTGGATTAGCGTGTCCATTTCCAGGTCCACTGCCGCCGTGGCTTCGTCCAGAACCAGGATCTTCGTCTTCCGCAGTAGGGCCCTCGCCAAACATACTAGCTGTCTCTGGCCGAGACTGAAAATCAAGAAAAAGAGTGATACTATAATGATAGTAATAATAATAATTTGGGGTTTAGATACATTATCATCAATTAATAGTATTGTAGATATTTAGAATCATTTGTTTATTAGATGCTATTTGAAAAGCTCAATGTTTCTCACCTAAGGTTTTCCCCTCCTTCAGAGCACTCGTAATTGAGTTTATCAGGAAGCCCGGAGACAAAGTGCTTCAGGTGCGCCAGTTCTAGCGCGCTCCACACTTCCTCATCGGAGTAAGCGTCAAATGGATCCAGATTCATGCGCAAGGATCCGGAAAACAGCACTGGATCCTGGAATGACATGGGAGAGAACCAACCGGAGGGATGTTCAGGAGCCTTTCTAATAGAATGCTAATTTCTAAAGATAATTACAAATATCATTGGTGGTACTTTTTTTAATTAAAATTACACAAGACGCTGCTGACCTGTGGGATGATAGTGATGCGGGATCTCAAATCGTGAAGTCCAAGGTTAGCGATGTTAACCCCATCTATATAAATCTCTCCTTTTGCAGCCTCCAAGATGCGGAAAATTCCCAGGGCCAGGGATGATTTCCCTGCACCGGTTCTTCCCACAATGCCGATCTAAAAGCATGACAGTGCAATTTTAATAAAGGCATTAAACTGAGCAGTATTTTGGCATGATCGGTTTTCTTTTTACCTTCTCTTTTTCTTGGATATGTAGCGAGATCCCTTTTAAAGCAAACTCAAGACCTTTGCGGTACTGCAGCCCATAATCCTGGAACTCGATTGTTCCTGTTTGAGGCCAAGCAGGTGGAAGTGAAATGTCTTCTGAGCTCCACGGAGCCTGTGAAAATGATTTTAATTAATATAAACCTGTGATTTGCAGATTTTTATAATAAAAATAAACCAGTCTGACTTGGGAATTCAGTAGCCCTATGGTGTGAAAATATACAGTACTGTATATACATACATATGTATTTACACATTGGAGCTGGCCCACATTACTCAGTCTTTTCTCACCTCTTTGGGCGTGTCTGCATACTCTTTCACTCTCTCGACCGACACTATGTTGTTTTCAACATCCGTCCACGAACGCACAATCCAACTGAGGATGCCAGTCACCTGAAACGTAATGAAATACAGCTTGGTTTTTATCGAGGTCTCGGATCTGGATAAGCCTGAACTAAAGCTTTTGGTTTCTTTGTCTTCTAAAAAAAAAACTAGACTTGCTTTTGCAAGACGGTAGGATTTGTTTTGAGGTTAGATAGAATATTGCAAAAGCGGAAAAAAGGATAATGTGACAGCTCCAGGAGATCAAATTGAGATCCCATGCTCAGGATTGCAAATGTTTGGGAATAACTCTCACCTGGAGGGAGTGAGACACCGCCAGGCCGACGATCCCGGGGCTCAAAGTGTCTTTCCCCATCACAGAGAGAATGGCAGCAGCGAGTACGACACCATTACCCAGGAACTCCAGGTTCACAGCCAGCCACCTGAAAAGGAGCAAATAAACACTTGTTAAGTCCACAGGACTTTTTTCAGGCCTGGGAAATGACTTTAAGACCAGTGACGTTTCCAAAGAAAGGGCATGAACAATCCCAGTCTATTAACACTCTTGACCAATACAAGACATATGGGGATTTTTTTTCTTCTGAGACTGGTTTTAAATGGCAAATGGCAGTCTGTGATTTCAGAAGGTCACTTTGTTATTCCATTCTGCAACCTTGGCATTTCTTGACATCACTGTAATCTTAGAATGTCAAGAGCACAGTATAGGAAGGAAATGTGTATAGCACTTGTTTTCTATGACTCTAGAGGAAGTAGATACATTTGAGTCAGGATACAGTCCAATGAAACCATTTCAGGAGCAAGAGTCTTAATAAGTGGCCCAACAGTGGTTCTCTAACAAGCCTTGGATTCCACCATTCCGATTACTGGTTAACCACTGGTTTGTATCCAAAGCCCTTTCTTAACCAAAATGTGGTTGAATCCATTTCAAAATTAGGTAAATCAGAGCGCCGGAAGGTTAACAGCTTTGTTAAAGAGCACAAGAGTGGAAACTCTAAGGTTGTTTTCACACTTGTGGGTTTTCCAGAACTCTGGCTTGTTTGCCCCTGAAAGATCATTACATACGGTGAATTGTGAAAGCTGCTTTCAAGCCTGGAAGCAATCCAGAGAACAAATCCCTCATCCTCAAATGGTAACCGAACCATTCAGTCTGCGAGAAGTGTAGAAGCTATGTGTTTTCAGAACGACAGTTACTGCCTAGTGACATGATCCATTCAAATTGTCATATGCCAATGTCCTGTTTCTACTTTCAGTGAAAGGGTTGCTGTTGTTATCAGAGGAGGAGATGGAACTTTTGATGGAACGGGTACTGTTAAAAAAAAATAAACAGCCTTGTCCCTATCATCTTAGAAATTGGTGTACAGAATAAATAAATAAAGAAAACCAGAGATTATGAGCCCTTACCTCAGATGAGCTCAGGACAGAACAGTCCTGGGTGCGAACTTATGTATACCTTAAGATTTGAACCTTTGAAGTTTACCCATTGAGCAACCTTTACACATCAAGTAGGGCCAAATCAATAGCTGAACTCAGTATTACAGATACCGCACTGGTCATCATATTTTGGCAGAATCCACACGTTTAAATGCTTGATTATATAAGGAACCACCTTTGTACAGCAGGGCGCATTACCTGGTTGCCACAAATCGTGGGAAGTAAGCAGTCTGGTTGTGATCCACCCTCTGGTTGGCCTGCAAAATGAACCGTGGTTGCTCCCCAAAGGCCCGGATTACGCTGGCGCCATGCACCGTCTCGTTAAAGTGGGTGTAGATGGGAGAGCGGCTCACAGACTCCAAGCGCCTAAGCTGGCATGATGTGGCGACGTAGAAACTCTTCATTAAGCAAGCAAGGGAGATAAAAACAGGTCAAAATCCAGCCAATCAATCCAAAGTCCAACATTACCTATGGTAAAATAGTCCATCAGTGTTTTTTTACCTGCACAAAGGCATAGAGCAGCGCCAGAGGAAGGATTATGACTGCAGCAAAGGGTGTGGCAAGCAGCACTATGATGCACACCTCCATCAGCTTGAAGACGTAGCCCAGCATCATCTTAAGGCCATCAGGTATCATGCAGTCGATGGCATCGATTTCTTTGGCGAAGCGATTTAGCAGGTTGCCGCTGGGAGTGGACTCGAAGAAGGACATGGGTGAGTGGAGCACGTTCTTCAGTAGGTCCAGGTGCAACTGACGAGACGCAATGATTCCCCCAATCGAGATGGCCACAGTGGTGCCAAAAATTGCTACACCTAAAGGATATAGTTTGGATTTGTGGGTTAGCACGCTAAGTTCATGCTGAATAAAGGTCAATTTATTTCACAGTGTTTCTTCACCAGCAAGTCAAAGCAACAGGACTTTTACACATCTCTTATAAAGCCTATTGGTTTCATTGATTGACTGATTACTGAATAAGAAAAAATGGAATTGTGCATTGAACTGGGCAGAATGCAATCATCAATACCTTGTGCGAACCCGAGCGCTCCATAGACTCCCAGCTTCATGTCAGTGTTGAGCTGTGTACCGTTGATAATGGGCTCATCAGCCCACATACTGAGCCAGTAGTTGTATGCCAGAGATGCGCCCTGCTGAAAGGCGTACAGGAAGAGAATGGGCATGATCAGTGCCAAACCGATGGTACGGAAGTACTCGACGTACATCTCCAGTTTCACCTGGAAAGGAAGATGGAGACAGAAATCTGAGCAACACTTATTAAATAAGATTATCTTGCTGAAAGCTGAAGGAGTTTCGTCTTAACTGTAAATTCTCACCCTGCCTATCCGGGCCTTGTCGACTTCAGTGAGTTTCCCCAGGTCTTCAGGAATTTGTTCGGGTTCAATATCAGGGTCTACACTCTGAATAGTGACACTGTTTGTGTCACCACTGAGCCAAAGAAAAGGAGGGTTAGAGAATGCAAATGGTTCTATTATGGACACCACATGGCAATATTCGCAAGTATTCTAGTTAACAGAATGAGATTCAGATTTCAACGAATTTTCCAATGAGATACACTAGCAGGGGTTTCCAGTTTTATCTGCAATGGGCCAGTGTGTCTGCACGTTTCATTCCAATCAAACCAATTCACCATGTTTAAGCCGGTCATATTGACCCTTCATAGACCATTAGATGTTTCGGCCCTTTGGATATTATAATATAATATTGAACGCCTCTGTACTAGTATTTCTTGGATGTGTACTTACCCAATCAGTTGCTCCTGAGAGAGGTCCCTGGAGAATGGCATGAAATCTGTTACACTGAGCCTTGAGCAGGACTTTCTGGAACCTGAAATTTGACTTAAAAATTAGTTGCTGTCCTGTCCATCTAGTATTGGTAATAATATTGATGGTACACCTATTCTGTCCAAGTATAGCAAGGTATTTTTGTTAAACCCATTTAAAAGGAAGCTAGTGTTCTGCACAAATGAAAGTTATTTGATATACCTCTCTGTGTGGAGCACTCCTTCCTCTCAGAGCTGGCGAAAGTGTGGATGAACTCTGCGAAGGCTCCATTACGGTTCAGAAGCTCCTGGTAGGAACCGCTCTCCGTGATCTCTCCCTCAACCATCACCAGGATCAGATCGGCCTGAGGCAGGAAGCTTGTCCCGTGGGTCACCAGGATGCGAGTCTGCCAAAAGTAGAACAATGTAAACCTTCATATGAAACTGCACTGCCAGCCAGGTGTTCAGGGAGCATTTTTAGAAGTGTGTTTGAGCATTTCTTGACTGCAGAGTGTTATTTCTGATTCCATGCCAAATCCTATGCATGCGAAAAAGCTCAAACACTTGCACTCATGTTAGCTCACATACAGTTGACACATTCATTGATGTTAAAAACGGGGTTATTTCAATTCTCTCTTTTCAAATTGCTGTGTCAGAGAAGAAAAAAAAGAAAGAGCTTTCATTCACCTTGTCTCTCAGCACACCCTTGGGCCCGATAACCTTATCAAAGATGTGCTGACCCACATGGGCATCAACAGCCGAGAGAGGATCATCCAGCAAATAGATATCAGCTTTCCTGTAGACAGCACGTGCCAGACTCACCCTCTGCTTCTGACCTCCGGACAGGTTCAAGCCCTGTGAACAATGTAGGGATTGTAGACACTCTCGCAAAAAATAGTAACAATATAAATGTTTGGGAGATGGACAATGGACATCTTAGACGGATGAGGGTTTCTCAAGGCTGTGTTAGATGTTTAAACAGTTTAAACAAAACTAGAACCCTTGATGGTTCTACGGTTTATTTCTCTGCAGAATCTGCAAATACAGTTTCAAGTACGTAAAAATCACTTCACTACCCGAAGAACCCTTGAGGAACCCTCAGTGATGAGCAAGTCGAAAAAGTTTTCTTCTGTAAGCACCTTCTCGCCAATCTCAGTGGCGTCTCCTGCTGGTAGGATGTCGAGATCTGGCAGCAGAGCGCATGCCTCCAGGACACGCTGATACCAGGTCTTCTTGTTCTCCCTACCGAACAAGATGTTGTCATGCAGTGTAGCATTTTGAATCCAGGCTTGCTGAGGGACGTAAGCCACAGATCCCTAAAAAAAACATTAAGAGATTGACAGAGTACACATACATAAATACTCTAAAATATACAAAAATGTTATATATATATATATATATATATATCTCCACAAGATATATATAATTAATCTATTGTTACCTTAATAGAAACACTACCACTTCTTCTCTCCGTCTCTCCGAGCATAGCAGAGAGCAAGGACGACTTCCCGCTGCCAACATGACCAACAACTGCAACCAGTGCACCACGAGGAACTCTTACACTGACCCTATAAATACCACACGTACATTTATACACTCATCCTAATTGCAATAACATAATGAATTACATTCCTAACATAAATTCACTGATTAATGATGTATCATCAACATCCCAACATTTAACATTTGTAAGGAGTCATCGTTATACACGTCCTATCGTCGTCGTACCTTTTCAGACAAGGAGGACCGTCTTTAGACCAACTAAAAGTCCCGTTCTCAACAACGACACCTTCTTCGTCTGAATAAAGAAACAAAGAGAAAGACACAGGAGGACACGTTAACAAGAATGCACAATGCACCGTCTAGTGTTTCCACAGTAGCAGTTCCCTACACGTGTGCACGGCGTACATGTACATGTTGTTCCAGCATATGGGAACCATTAAGGTGAGAGCAGAGGTCTGTCTGTGAAAGTAAACTTCCTGTCGCAGCTCAGCCTTGTGGAGTCAAAGCCTTTGCTTAATTACGCAGTCTAATTAGCATCATCTTCAAAATAGCAGCTTTCACGAGCTGTCTGCAAACGCGCTGACAGTCCGCTGGGCCGAAATGTGTTTGCATTTCACGAAAATAGAAGGCTTGAAACCACAGTCTAGCATGAGCTGCTGCACTGCCTCTCTAGTTGCGCACTCTCTCTCTCTCTCTCTCTCTATATATTTCTCAAACGGAACAGGAAATGGATGTATCCTGCCACACAGCCTTGTTTAGACGATAGCTACACATGATAGCACCTTCATATAAACATATTATATTGTCCAACTCACCTGACTTAAAAGCTTCTCTGGACACGCTGTCTGGTTTTAACTCTTCTTGGCACAAATATTTCCCTAAGCGCTTGAGCGAGACAACAGCCTGCGATGTAAAAGACACGTCAGAAGATGCAGAAGATAAATATCTGATATCAAACGTGTGAAGTAGTGAATTCAGAGACGTTTACTGGTGGAGATGGTAGTGGTACCTGCATGGTGGTGCTCATGGCAAACGGAAGTTGGCTCAGAGGAGTCTTTAGGATGTTGATGAGTGCCATGGAGACGAAAATCTTCTGAGCATCCAACACATTCTTGTCATCTATGAGCACGTACACGCCAAACATCGAAAAGGCGATCTGAGCATGGAGTGGAGAAAAAAACCAAAACACTTAGTTGTACTGGATTGCTTCTAAAGTTCAGACAAATGGTAGATTCTATGTGCATGTTTATCTCTGCTACACACCAGGAAGGTCGAAGAGTTGAAGGAAGCGATGGAAATGGAATAAAGGATTTGGGACTTCTTCAAGGCTTTGAGCTCTTTTTCTCTGTAACCTAAGACCTGCTCAAGGAAAGCCTTTTCCCAGGCGTAGAACTTCAGGATCTTTATGCCATTCAGGATCTCGTTCATGAGCTTGATTCGACCGTCCATGAACTTCATCTGGATCTCCTGCAATTTAGAAACGTAAATATAGACACTCAGGATGACTGGGGATTACAGTGCTAAAAGAAACGGTGAGTATGCAGTCTGAGTCTTTTTTTAAATATGGTGTCAAAGTCAATGTGATTGATGGTAATGACAAATGTTGGAAAAAGTTCCGGTCTGTTTAAATATTTAAATGTGAATGGTCCGGTTTTACCACATTCCCTGGTTTTTATACAAGTACAGAATATATCTCAATTATCACAAGCGAACTTGCAGTTATGATGCGATATTTCTAGAAAAATGGGTCAGCCAGTGTCTCGTAACTCAGGATGTCCAGACATAGGCACGGGCCAAGGTTACAACCAAAATTCTACAGCTTCAACTTTGCCCGAGGGCGTGGGCATCTGCTGTCTTCAAAAGGAGGAATAAAATATTGCCATTTGTTGCACTGTGGTTGTCTCCAGTCTAAGTAGATGTAGAGACATCAAAGGAATGAGGTGCTTGAATCCAAGCCACACGCCCACATTCTGCTCTGTGCTCGCTGGGCTATCTGAACCAGCTGTGGACCTTTCACACTGACCCTTTGTCTGGTCCTGGAGTATGGTTTGGAGATGTGAAATTAGTTCAAATAAATGCACGCTTTGCTTTTGTTTTTTATTCACCTGAACACAGCTGGTCTCAAAAGGACAAACCCTGACAAACCAACGCTGTCTGATTTATTATTGTGTTTGGCTTGGTTTTTAGCAGACGACAGCTTGAGGCGAAAATTGTTTATTGCTGACCGCGTGATACTAAAGTTACATAATCGTTAAACTAGTTTAAATATTCTGTAGCCGCAGTCATTCCCTTTTTGACCTGTTTACCCGAAAGGCTTTCTTTCCTTTTCTTTTATTTAATTCGTCTCTGCTACAGCACCTGCAGTTTGCTTCTCTTCTTGGCGATGAATCCGTTCAGAGGGAAGATGAGAAAGACCGTGGTGATGCCAGCCAGAGCAGATGGTCCCAGGTGCTGAAACAGGAACAATGCAAGAAATTAGGATTCATGATCACGAAGATATATAGATACACTGTGAACTGATTACATGTTTGTGGTGAAAAATGTAAACCTGTTAAAGAAACTGACCTGCCAGAGAAAGAAGAGGCAGAGGGCAATCTCGATGGGAGCGAGCCACACGGCGTTGAAGTACACGACAAAATCCATGAGTTTTTGGGTGTCAGCGGAGACCAGATTCACAATCTCTCCAACTGTACACTTCCTCCGTGCTGCGCTGTTTATCACCAGAGACTACACAGGGGCAGACAGACGGAAACCGATCACTCGGGAAGCCTGATCGCATTGTAACCTTAGTATTAATATGCTCCTTCTTATAAATGAGTGTTTCTATACTAAAACTAAATGTATAATCTATTAATAAGCTGAATGTGTTTTGAGTCCAATATGAAATAGGTTTTCCTCGATGGGAAAGTCTTCACAATTGAGGATGGATGGTAGCATGGCAAGCTGCAGTATCTTTATTATTATTATTATTATTATTATTATTAATAATATCTTATTTAATTCAAGAGAACACTTCATGATCTCATGTTGTCTCAAGGAATCATTTTCTTACACCACATCAACCACATGGTTAAATCTCAGTCACTTTCATTGTTAACTATGTTTAGGATTTTAATCTTACAGGTAAGGTCTAGTCCAAAATAGTTACTCTACAAATTAGTCCAGTTATTTTTTTCCCTACTACAAACTGCTTTCGCTTCAGCTTAGGTGTAAATTTAGTGCTGGTGTTTACACTGTCCGGCTTAAAAAAAAAAAAATCAAATTTAACACTGCCAAAAAAGCTTTTACCTTCCTATAGACGAGACCCATAACTGCCGTCTTGACCCTCATGCCCACCGTGAAGCAGGAGTACATGTACTGGTGGTTAAAAAGGGACTGCATACAGGAGAGGAGGAACATGAGCGTGGCGTAGAAATATCCTTTCCACAGCGGACCGTCCTCCTCCCTCATAAAGCCCAACAGCAGACTGTGAGGATAAAGACAGGAAGGACACGGGTTAGGGGTTAAACCTTGAGGCAGTTTATACAGTATGTACCGTAGATCTGCTCTAGTTAACGCAAAAGGGGTCCTGGTCATGAATGAAAAACAATATATAAAAACAATATTATATTATATTATATTATATTATATTATATTATATTATATTATATTATATTATATTATATTATATTATATTATTATAAACATAATATATATTTAAGATAGTGTACAGTAGGCAAATCTACTCATTATGAAGTTATACGATGAATTTTATGTAGCTTAGGTTTAATTTAATGGAGACCCTCTGGGTTTGTTTGATAACAATACTAAATCTATAATCTCTTTCAGTTTTTAAAATCTTACCAAGTCATGTATTTAGCTGTATTAAGGCTTTGTGACAGAACAGTAATATTCTACGTACATGAGATTAATATTAAGAACACGATATAACGAATCTGAAATTATATGATATTAAAAGACGCCACAAAAAAGCTTCTCCACCAAGGTTTACGACCCTGACTGAGCCAGATATTAATCTTTAATGTAAATAATTTAAGCAACAAAAATTATGCTTAGGATGCTTAGCATGATCGATTGTTGTAAGTTAAAAAAAAAAAAAAAAAAAAAAAAGAATGAATTTTATCTTTGGCATGAGAAAAGCACAGGCCCGGCGCCAAAGGTCTGGATTCTATATGAAGAAAGCAAGTGTTTGGTTAATTACTCGGGTTTCCAGCAAGAGCTTCACTGAAAGTAGGTTAAGACTTCACTCCACAACACACTTCATTAACAACAGTGCATTCTTAGAAAGTTAGCATTCCTTGCCATCAGCTGGCCCCAATATAAATTCCAGACACAATCATTTTAGGTCTTTTCGAGCAGAGTAAAAAGGGCAAATTTACTGCCGTACTTTGCTGGTGGTTGTCTCATACTTCTGGTTGGTTGACTGGCTCTCCTGCCATGGCCGCTTTTTCAACCACAACCTCAGCACTTCCGCTTAAGCTTGACTAGAGCAGACGCGTCTACACCGGGCACAGTGCTGCGGTGACGGGTTCTGACCAGCGTTCAGACTCTTAGCCATAATTGCCCCTCTGTGGGCATAAACAACCCAATCTCTCCCTGGCTAGACTGACACAGAGTGGCCGAGCACCTGCTGCAAACTGTGACTTCCTGTTTTCTGGAGATATCATGAACCGTGCGATGGACCCCGAAAAAACAGTTCGAAATGTTCCTTTGAATCACCAGGAGAATGTTTACTTTAAAGTCTGTTTATTTTATAAAAAGAACTTTTTTTTAACTTTATGGTCTTTGGGAGAAAAACAAACCCAAACAAAACAGACTAGGCCAGATTGTGTCTCTTGGATTTAATGGACGTCCAGTGTGCTTACCTGAGTACTTGTGGAATGGCAAACATGAACGCATCATGGACCACCAGACACAGGGTTCCAGACAGGAAGTACGGTCCGAAGTTGCGAGCGAGCGTCCGTAAAAGGCAAAAGCCTGAGCTTTGTTCCTTCTGCAGCTTTCTGAGGAGCTGGGCCTGATCTGGCAAGCGAGTTCCCAACACCACACTGCTGCTGAGCTGCTTCTCCTGCCTAGTAATAAAACAAAGATTCATTATACAGGATGCAGAAGGATGACAGTTTGAGTTTAAAAAAATGATGCACTAAGGAAAAGTCTTTAGTCTACGCACAAAGCTCTGCATCTTTAAAGTTCTTAATTAAAAACAGGGTTAGCATAGCTGGAATATGAATCAGCTTTCCGCAGGTCGTAAAACACAAGTGACCTCCGGCATATGAAGCTTCTGAAGAAGATCCACAATACAACGGATCTTCAAAGTAGAAATTAATTAACAAGGAGGCCCTTGTGTCAGTGCTGTCTGTGCCATGGTTTCATCCAATTACTGGATTTATATGAAGTGCTGTTCAAAGAAATATTTCATTGTTCTAAACATCTGCCTAAATGTAAATTGTAAGCCTACTGTATATGGATTATAAACCAAGTTCGTACTGCTGCAGTTTGGTGCGCTCTTTGGTCCATTCCTCTTCCAGGTCCGAGAGGATTTTATGTGACGTGTCCTTCTCACGCAGGCACCACAGATCTTCTGCCTGTAGAGGGGTGCGGTATCCTTTAACAACCAACCTACAGAAACACAAACACACGCAAGCGCTTACAGTACATATGCACAAAGATGCTAAAATGTTTGGTTTTCTTTTACAGTGCAAACGCAATTAATGGGTCGTGCGTCTAGACAAAAAAATTCAAGCTCCGTAGACAAAGCCGAAACACAACGAGGAGCGCTGGTGTAGGAAACGCATCAACGTGAGGAGGTGAAGAGATGCAGCCAGATGTGAAGCGATTTTACAGCTACCACACTAAAATGTGTGATTTTCCAGTAACAGCATACGTAATCCTCTTGTACCACAGGACTTTTTTCATTCATGACCGAAAAACATGAGACATTTCATCCCATTTCTTGTCACGTTTAATATTTTGGGATGTCTGCAAAGCAAGTTAATTCATATTAGTGCTTGCGTCACAGCAGCTATGAACTCTCTCTCTCTCTCTCTCTCTCTCTCTCTCTCTTGCTCAAATTAATAACAGCTTGTTATTTATCTGGAAACTTCTGACTGCCCCAAAGAGACATTGACACTGGCGACTTCTTGCATAAACACTACAATTCTTTATATGAATAATGACACAAGCTTACAAATACTTATTTTTATCACGCGTTGCAAGCTGTCACAACAGAAACTGGCATTTGTAACATCTAAAAAATTAGGAAAACTTTGCCTTGCTTACCCGCTGAACCACCAGAAGAGCATCTTGGACAAAAACGATGCATCCTGTACAGGGCACGCGTTCTGAAATCAAAACGTATGACCAGGTTTATGAGACGTACTTTTGGCATGCTGTATATCGTACATGCATTAAAGTGTATCAATTCAATTGCTTTGGTGTTATTAAAGCATACAGGTGTTACAGTTTTGCTTTCTTGGAAAGCGAGCAGTGCGTGAGCAGGAAAAAAAAAAAAAAAAAAAAGCGTCTGGCCAAGTGTCTGTGTGAATAAGTGAAAGTGTGTGTGTGTTAATATGTGAGACTGGCACGGACCTAGTTACTACACATTTCCACCCACGGCTGACCTCAGCTCTGCCTCTATCCCCATCCACCCAAACACACACACACACACACACACACATACACTCACACGTTTCTTCACCGGAGGTCTCACTCAATGGCATGCTGTGAATAACACAGGAAGCGACGGAGCCAGGAGAGGAGTATGGGGTGTGGCACCCATGTCTGAGCTTCAACTTCATTACACACACACACAAAAGCAGGCCACATTTATTGCCCACTATCTCATCATTCTCATCGTTCAGATTCTTGAGGCCAGAGGATGTGAAATAGACATAAATATATACAAACAAGGTCTAGATTTTTATGTTTTGTATCAAACGTGCAGAAAAAAAAAAACATAATTGCTGTGGTCATATAAAATAAAACACACAAAAAAACAAGTGAAGGTGGACTGATGAGACTTGGGTTGCGTGTGCACTCTTGTAAGTATCTTTCATAGTAAACACCACAAGATTGGGTTCTCTGAGCCGCAGTCTCGAGCTAAAATGGGTAGATATCATTATCAAGGCAGGAGGGCCTCATTCGTCAAGATGACTCACCAGTTTGAACCAAGCTTCAAAACATCTCCTTGAAGCAATCATGAGCTCTCACTAATGACAAGGCATCACTTACGAGGCACATGTCCTCAGCTAGTGGGGCGTGGTGTTATATTCCATAAATCTGACTAAATGGCATGATGACTCCCTAAGTTTTCGCTCTGCTTACCTGGAGGACGGCTTTGCCTGGAGGAGCCTGGTCTGCGAAACAGCTGAGGAAGAGCTGCGCCAGTTGGAGGGCAAAGTACGAGAAAAATGCCATGTAGTGCACGATATCAGGAGTGAGGCCCTGGAAAAGTAACAAAAAAACAAAACAGGGAGTTAAAGAGAGACAAAGAAATTGAGACAGTCCAAGGCTAAGATATTGTACTCTTTACTGGCGGCTTCCCATAATGTCTTTCTCGCCCTCTAGCCACAGGCTTCCCAAGGCACATTTTTATGGTCTACAAAGCTATTCAAACAATCATACCTCATTTGTATATGTAATATTTCACCATTTACTATAAATTCATACATAATTATGAAGCTCTTCACAATATGAGCTCAAAAAAAAAAAAAAAACACATTCCAATTTAGGGCTTGTCGAAAAAAACCAAGAGCAATGCAGAGCTCATTTCTACACGGTTGTATTTTTATTTTTCTTCATTCAGAAGGTGATTGATTTTCTATAGCAAAAAGCTGAGACAGTAAATCTGACTTATGCAGTTTATATTAATTACCTTGTTTTAATAAGTTATAGTTGGTAAAGTAATAATCCACACGGGGACATGTACCGCAAAAGCTCCACTTTCTGATCTCTTGTGCCAGCATTGTGTAACAGTCGGAGGTACTGGAAATTATCTACCATTGGAAATTATCTACCATGCTCTTTGCCATATTATTACCTTGAAGAAAAAGCCTGGCGAATGAACGAGGGGATGAAAGGTACGTGTTAATTCGTTTCATGGAAGTTCTACAACATTAAACATAACCATAAACGGATAAAAGTTACAACATGATACTCTTTTAAGAATAAAATTCAACTGTAATAGGGGAATTCTGTAACTGTAAAACTATAAGAGGTATGAAGGCAGCACTGTCGCCTTAGACCTCCGGGGTCAGGGTTTGATCCCCGCTTCAGGTCTGTGTGTATGGAGTTTGCATGTTCTCCCCAGGGCCTGGTGGGTTTCCCCTGGGTACTCCAGTATCCTCCCACAGTACAAAGACATGAACATTGGGCTAATTGGCGTTTCCAATTGACCCATAGTCTGCTAAATGACAATTGGGCGTCGAGCTGGCAACCCAACCCCTTAAGTAACTAACATAGAAATGACAGGGTGGGGAATATCCATCTCCCCATGTATGTGGACAGACCAAAATACCAATAAAAAGAGGTATTAAATACTTTCAGGCATGCTGTTATGGGGAAAACAATCCACTTCAGGATTGTAACTCCAACGCCGCTTCATCGCACCAAAGTGTCATTGATTATTATGATTATATTAAAGTGTTTTATTCCCTACTTACACATATGAGGCACACTGTTGAGACTGTAGGCTTGCTCAATAGTGCAATATGATGGGTGTGCTGCTGGTATTAATGAGACAATAAAGCCTATTTTGAACAGTTAAAGCAAATCATGGTGAAAACCAGAGTCTTTAATGGTTTACTTTATATAAATAAATTACGCATAAAACGAATAGTAAACACAAGGAGTCACGCTACCATCTGGAAATGCATAGATTGGCCTCCGTTTGTGGTCGAGCAGCGCAAAAAAAAAAGCGTGCTATTTACCAACACCATATGACAGTCATATGCGATTCTAAACACATGGCCAGGAAGAGGTGAACCTGTGCCATGTTGTGCGAGGTCCAGGCTGCACTTTGCACTGGATTTGTGAAACAGCAGGCTGAGAGTAAACATCTTGCCCGGGGCTGTGAGCGCGCCCCATGCCAACATACGACTATATTCTTCCCCCCACCACAGAACAAAACAGGGTCAGTCTTGGTTTGAGTGGTCACAAAATATAGTTCAGCCTGCCTCTTTTTTCACTCTCGTGCAAGAATAAAGGCAGCTTTTAGCAAGGCAGTGAGAAAAAAAAGCATAACCAATATAACTTTTTTGTTTTGTTTTTGCAAAACTGCAAGCTCAGGTTTAAAAAGCAATCGAAGCTTCATTGAGATATTTCCATGGGAATCATGAGATGGAGACCTCATGATAATAATCAAAAGATGCAATTTGACATGGTTACTGTACACTCCCAGTATTGCAATATCAAAAGGATTCGCATCGCACTATGTAAAATGCCAGGGCTGATTCTTTAACCGCACATTCCTACACACGTTCCAATCATGAAAAGAGAGTCAGCATTTAATCAGATGTTAACATTCTAAGCAATCACCCCAAATTTCACACCGGTATGCACTTGACTTCAGTTCCTATATTTCTATGATGAACCATAACAAACAAACAGCTCCGTAAGAATAGCTGGTACAAAAATGCTCCGGAATGTATTAAATATAGTGCAAAACTTTGGACACATGCACAGTGTTTTTTTATATTGTTTGTACATGTGTGTATGTACATTTCGTACCTGGGGGTTTGAATACAAGCGTATGTGAATATATTGTCTTTCGGAGTTTTAGGACAGGGCCGTGAAATGGATGCCCCAGATTGGGGGTGTGTGTCATTTCTCTCACCTGTTCGACGGCCAACTGGATCTTGGCCCTCAGAGGAACGAGAGAACACACCACGCTGAGTAGCCAGTACAGGAACAGCACCACGGAGGAGCGGCAGCCGCGCACTCGCTCCCACTGGATGATACACACCGCTAACACCTGGCAAACATAAAACTGAGCTTTACTGACAAGAGGAGACTCATATTCTGAAGGCTGCGTGGAATTACTGTAAATGTGATGAAAGCAGAATGATTATGTGCTTTGACCGTAAAAGAAAATACCAACAAAAAGAACAAAAAAGCCAAACATGACTCATGATCAAAGGTGGAAAAAGGACAGTAAGTATAGGTATAAAGTCCAAACACTGACTGGAGTGATTACAAAGTGCAAAATAATACGAGTGAAAGTCGAAAAGTGTAAAAACCTTTAAATGTGCTCAAGTATTTAGAAACATAAAAGGTTATGGTTAAGGTTATGGATTTGTGACTTTTACCCTAAAATTATTTAATTCATAGTAAATCAATATAAATCTTAGACACATTCTCCACCTCACTTGTTTAAATTTGTATGAGGGCTGGTCAAGTCAAACTGGGACCTGTGATATAATTTCTGCTGAATGAAGGCGTAAAATTGATTGATGTTTACAGAAGACAATGACGCTGATGAGACTCTTAGCCGCAGGAAAAAAACATCTGAATGATGTAACCGTTTTAAATGAGGCTGTATATCAGAGGATACCGACCCCGGCCAAGGTGACTTGGAGCCCACTGAGTCACTTTTGTGAACTTTCTATGAGTGGAGCGCCTGATCGTTGAAAATCAATGGATACCTTGTCGCATCTGTCTGTGGGATCTGTACACACAAACATTTACCAACATGAATCATGCACATTACAGGAATTCAGCCGGGAGTTACTGCCACATCCCCCATACAGTCCAAGCCATTTCCACATGTTTGGGCCATAAAATGAGTTCATTAAAGAAGGCCAGCGTTTCAGACGAGGTAGCCTGATCATGGCTCCGGCATACTGAGAAAACTTTCTACCTTAATGGTATTCAAGCACTAGTGAAATGCTGTGATAAGTGCATTAGTGTAGCAGAGGATTATATACAGAAATAAAGGGCATATTTAACTCTCATAATTGTGTTCTGTTATTCTGCGCAATCAAAAGTCCCGCTTTGACTTGAACACCCATTGTACAAAGCTTGAAGCTGATTCATTATGATAGATAAATATTTTAATAAATTTATTTTTGAGATATCATGAGATTAATGCAAGTTACGAAGTGCTCAAAATGGCAGGTTTTTCTTTTTCCAGAAGTAATTTGATGTTTTAAACATGTCAGGAATTAACTTTAGGGCATGCTTATTTAGGAAAACAATAAACTATTGTTTGGTGCAGTGTTTTTATCACCACAATGAATGTGATCATTTCCCTTTAACTTCCAATTTTATACGGGATTTTATTTTATTCTTTTCACCGCACAGCAAGCCTATACTGAAACAAGAGTAAGGGTTTGTATTTAATAAGGTAAAAAATATAGATTATAGGCCATGTTGTTTAAAACTGTCCTTTGTACTGACTAAGGTTCGAGTCAAGTTCTCATGTAAATAAACCTTTATAATTGTGTACAGTATTTCTGCCTGACCAGTAGTGCCTGGTTTATAATTGGATTTCCCCTGTTCACAACAACAGCTGGTTCATGAAAAATGGCCATTTAAACCACATGTATAACGAGGCTGTCGTTGTTTCTGCGCCTTGGCCTTTAATTGCCTTCCTATTTGTTGTCCAAATGTCTTCAACACTCTCAGACCATTTCAGAAAAAAAAAAAACACATGCTAACTTTACGTTGCTCTTGTCTCATCGCAAACGTCCTGTGGCATTTCAGGGAAATCGTTTCCTTGGTTTTATTTTGTCAGAGCATCTCCTAGGCGGTGGAAAACACTGGATTACGTAAGGCACGTTTAAAATCAGGCTTCATGCTATTCCTAATGATACATCCTCCAAATCTACACTGCAGGCCTTTCCAAACCAAACCAGTCTCCCAGTCACATAGTAATGAAGTAAAGTGTTTCAGGGGAATCTCTTAATCACTTGGTGTGGCCTGAACCCTTCAAATACATCTCGCTTTATCGTACAAACAGTAAGTGCAAGATCAAAAACATGCTAATGGGTGTTTATGTTTTTGCTCATTGTAGCTGCCTTGTAATGGGGTACGTAATGGCCCCTGCTCTGGAGTGTGGGAGGAAGCTAAAGCATTGGTTAAACCTCAGACTCAGTGCCTACCTAGTAATCAGAAAGGGAAAGTGCTGAGTGAGGTTGTTTTGAAATCTGTACTGCTTGGCTTCTGAATAAAGTTGGTGATGCACTGACAGGTCTGTCCATGGGAAGAAGGAAAAGATGAGTCCCACGTAACCACTCAGACTTGGTGGTGCACCAGACCCAGCATTGATGAGTCTGATCTTTGGGTTTTCATGGGGATTTTTAGGGAATAGGCGCTGTCTGCCACAGAAGACTTAAATAGGCATAAATACAACTGCACTAAGTGACTTTAAGACCACTAATGTGGGTGTGCTTGTGTCTTTGCGTTTCTATATGGAATTTCATAAAGTAGGAGCAAGTAAATCATTGACAGTATATGCATGTTTGTTTACCTAGATTACCTATTTATCTTTATTTACCTAGATTCTGTTAACAAGATAAAAAAAAAACATAACCATAGCTAATGTAAAATAAGTAGATTTTAAAAAAATATGAAATATCCAGAAATTGTTCTACTTAAGATTAACCAACCCTGAGAGGATTTCTGACAAGATCTGATTTATCTTACTGTTAATGCTAGTCAGATGTTTAACATGCTATAATCTCACGCGAGACGCAAGAAAAGCTTCTTGTAGCGCGATTATTAAATATTTCCTAATCTATACAGTTTGAATGCCATTTGACAGTTATTATATATAAAGTTAATGGATAACATCAGAAAACATTTGCAAAAAAAATACTAACCATGGGAATGGATGGGATTGGGAATTGCTTACAAGAAAATAATACTCAGGGAACGTGCATATGATCACAGTTAGAAATTAATGATGTGAGAAAAATAACGACTGAAAAATCCAGATGAAACCACCTGGTCCATACATTTTTTTTTTTTTTGGTCAAGATGCATAGTGAATACTGATATTAACATTTAAAAATGTACAGGTGGTAAAAAAAAGCAAGCTCAGCAAAAAAAGAGGTATTTCAAGGTTTTAACAGCAATATTTGTGCACATAGTTAATAAGTCACCCAACTACGAGCAAATTCTTTTGACCTATATCCCTGAGCGTGACTACGTTTTCAGCTATTTGTCTTACTATTTATACAGTTGAGATTACGATCATTCGATGAGCGAGTATTCACTGAAAAAAAACCCTGTTTATCGCTTTTACTGTTTTTCCAAGAGCTTATGTCAGTGTTGACTTAAGTGTCTGAAGTGACCACAGATAGGGCGAGAGTCTAGTCCGGGTGCAAAAAGTGAAAACTTGTGACCTTGTGTTATGTTCACCCACTTCACTAACCTACACTGTTAAAACTTGTGTTTAAAATCACCCACAGTGAGATAAATATGTCTGTGTCTGTGATGGGACAGACTGCCGCTTACCTAGCTGCGTGTGGTTATGAAGAATATCACATAATAACAATATTTTCTATATTTTTACCTCAGGAGCACAATGGATTTAGCATAGTGGATTTAGCATTAGCATTTTCCCCCTAAATGTCATTATATGGCCCTATAAATACTCTAAAACCTACTTCACTGCTAAAAAATTATTTGTGTCAAAAGTTTTACCTCAGATAGCTAACTGGAGATTTTTATTTTAGAGTAACATGTTTTCATAGTTTGCTCATCTAATAAAAGATATTTTTAGCTCTAGGAGTTAGCTTAGCTAGCAAGTTTAAAAAGAAAAAAATCTAAATGTCATTATATGGCTCTAGAAATACAATTAATCTTCACTTGTCTGTGTCTAAGGTTTTACCTTAGAGAAATTATTGCGGACCTACACAAAGCTGTTGAAGCTATATATTTTCTAAATTTTTTTAAGGTCAAGTTTTTGTACTGAATTAGCAAGGATTTTTCTCATGTGAATCTCACTAAAGGAGTCTAAAAAATGTATTTCATAGATAAATAAATGAGTGCAAAAATAAAAGTGTGCCAAATATACAGTATATAGAACAGCTTCTTGGCTAGCTACTTTAGTGATATGTTAGCTTACGATATCTAATAGATTTTGCTGTAATGTTTGTTATGCCATTTATAAAAGTTCCTGACAACAATATTTCAAACACTATTGCATGTTCAAAAAGAATGTTTTTTTTTTTTTTTTTTTTTTTTTAAACAAAATTATTATTCTTGTAATGTTGATATCCAGCTAAAAAAAGAACCCTGGGTGTTTATTCCTATGTTTGATTTACAGTTTATCCTTTCCATGTCATCATTCCTGGCAGTGATGAAGATTGTTGGTTTAGCATATCATTTATGGCATGTTAACACTCTAGTGTAATGTAATATATGTTACCACAGTGAGGCTGCGTATGACCGAGGCCAGGAGAAAGATGAAGTGGTGGTGGATTTCTTGGTGTCGCTCCAACAGGATGTAGAAGAATTCGACAAACCCAAAGGAAGCCAAGAAGAAGCCCAGCAACTATAAGGAGACAGATATGAACGGAAATCAGACCTGGGTGAGAAACTCATATGACTCATCCTTACGGAAATGACTTTGGTCACTCGGTACAGTGCAAGAGTTACGTATGTCTGGAAGGAAAGTTTCAGTAGGCGGCAGTGGTGCCATTTAACCCTTTCAGAAGCACACTGTGAAACTTTCTGCCGGAACTTAAATTGTTTTTTTTTCCTAGTCTTCCTATGCCAAATATTTTGTGAAAGGAAAACCTTCTGCTGGATATTTTCTACATACAATCTTTAAAAGTTCTCCCAGAAAGACCCAGCAAAGAACCTGGAAGGGGCTCCAAAAGGGAATCAGACTGCAGGTTATCAGCAGCACACCTGATTGTCAAGTGAAGGGCGCACCTAATAAAACTGGTGGAATCAGACATGCCTTTGACAGGACCTAAAGCTGTTTGCAGATAAGATTGGACATCCCTTCATTAAGGGGTCTAGATTCACCTGTTAATCTAAGACATGACAAACAACTACAACATGTACACTCTGCTCCATTAAGAATGGATACATATATGCATTATATGCATAACTCAGTATACATGGAAGCCTTGTGAAAATCAGTGTATCACCAAGCATACCCAAACAAGCACTAGTGTGTTACACTCGCCCACAAGCTTTTGCGGTGCTGGGCTGTTGTCCCAATTTGCCATCACCCTAACACCATCCTGCTACATTTGCTTTCATCCAATACCCTTAAATTTTAACTTTTACAGACCATTTTTTCAATCTGGCTCTCTGTGTAATGCCTAAAACTGTTTCTAAGTCTTGTACTTTTATTCAAGACCATTCATTTGAGCTATAAGGCTTAAAATATGACTGTCCACAATAAACATGAGACAAGTTTCATATATTGCATGAAAACTCACTCACCAGCTTGGCACTGCAGAGCAGCGAGAGGGGCAGGCGTCCTCGACCATGGCAGTACAGGTGAAGACAGTAGAATGGTGAGCAGAGCCACAGGTAGATACAGGGTGCCCACACTAGCACTGTGTTCTGGAAACAGTCACTCAGTTCAGGGGTGTGTGTGTACCATGTCTGGTTCCAGTCCTGGAAGATTAGGAGAAGAGTGGTGAGGTCATATTCAGAAATGCCACAATGAGAAACATAAAGGTATTCATTAGTTGTGATTGGTTTTCAGGCCAATCAATAAAAACAGTTTGATCATTAAAACAAAACAAAACAAATCATGTTTTGAAGAAGTTTCACTTTCCCGTACAAGCTGTATGACATTAGCACGCTGAACCTATTTAGATTTTCTTTATTATTATAAGCTGAACGAAACCATCACTCCTCCTAAAGGAGTGAATTCAGTGCTGAATTACTGAATTCAATGGAGACTCTGTCCCAAATTGCTATTTATTTTTTAGTTGTTTAGAGTATTGGTACAATGCTGTCCAGGAAACATTGGCGGATAAGCTCCAGAGATGGATCTGCACACCATGTGCTATGGTGGTTTGGCTAATTTCACCAATCCATCTGCTGTTGATCTCTGAAACTCCTGGTACTGTCGATAGCATTGCATTCTGATTTAGCTATTCTTCTTCTTTAGTCACAGATGGCCTGAAGCTTATTATACTGTTGTTTCCTCTGTTTCACTTTTTCAGTAATAAGACTCAAGGGTTCTGATTTAAGAACGGGTTCTGATTTAAATATGTCCAATACCTAATAATGATACTATACTTACTGAATAAGATAGATAAGTCAAGTATAATAATTATCTGACAGTTTAAAAAGGTAAGATGTCAAAAGAGGAACAGAACACTATGCTTGTGCGTCGATTACAGAATATAATCAACGTAATCAATGTGTATGAATACACATTTCTTTTTTTTTCTTTCTTTTGCACATTCATATGAACTAGAACCTGTTGCTTGTGGATGCACATCGTATGGGAGCCAAAGATGAGGCATTCTAAGATCACTTAATCATACAGTCCATGATCATATTCACAAACATTTATCATAATAAGCTGATTATTGACATCTTGACAGATTTGACAGTAGAATAAGCAATAAAAAAAATAAAAAGAAGCAAATGCCTCATGTTGTGTGTTCTGATCACTCACCCAAAGTGGATCAAGGCCACTGAGGCTACAGAAAGTATCCATCCCCACTCCTTTTCCTGAAACTAAGACACGTTTGACAGGTCTATTTAGTGGCACCGTTTTGTTATTTGGCACGGGATACAAGTCCAACTCTCTCACTTAATAAATGCACTCTAGATAGTTTCTCTCTCACTCTCTCTCTCTTCTTCTCCTCTCCCATACACCTTGCAACTGAGCGCTTCTTGTTTCTAAGACTGTTTGAAAGACGGGCTGTTTTATGACTGTTGAGCACTTCGGTGGGAGTTTATATGCTCTCTCTCTCTCTCTCTCTCTCTGTCACTTCTCCCTCCTCCTGTTCACATGTTCCCACTCTCTTTTTCTCCCTTCTTTTTTCTCCCTCCCTTTTCTACAGTTCTTCCCTCCCTATCTCTGTCACTCTGCTTCTATTTACCCACCCATTCTGTCTCACTTAAAAACACACTGGTGTTGAGATCTTTATCAGGTCAGTTTTATACAAGGTCCTCATATGATCGCAATGCAACACATCTTTTACCATCGGGTCATACAACAATCATGCAATAGAATATATGTCTGCCAGGTTATAGTGCCAAGAGTTACACTTATTTTAAAGAAGATTGTAAGAGTATGTAGAGGTGCAGAGACAAGAGCCAGCTTACAAAACAAACACACACACACACACGCACACACACACACACACAATTTGATTTAACAGATCAGCACTGCTGAAACAGACAGTAGGTTTTGTATTATGTCTGTCTCTTTTGAAGCTCTCATAAGTTAACATCAGCCGAACAGATGCTAGTCATCATGGTCTAAAGTCCTGGAAAAGTCAGGCACCGGCGGAAAGTTTTAGGGTGACCTTGGCCAGGGAGCTGCAGCCAAGACATGGAAAAACCAACGACTGGATAAACCGACCCGCGCTGTCCGTGTCAAGATGGGTTCTACAGCAGAGCAAATATCTGGACTGGCTTTCTTAAGGAGCCGCTTAACAGTTGTGTCTGCAAACCAATTTTCACTTGAGTTCTCCAATTCAGCCACTACAGCCACTGTAACTCTGAACTCTGTGTTGGGTAACGTTCACTTGGCAATGAACTTCAATGTATATTTATACTGGGGTTAATTATTGTTAAGAAAGAGTCATCAGCCTAGAAAACAACACACGTGCCGCCCTAATCGGGTGATCTCTTTGCTTTTCTGTGTCATCCATGTTTATTTATTTTCACTGCTTTGGGGCACATGAAGTCATGCAAACTGTTCAACTTGATGATTATTCTGTACAAAGTGTTTGAAATTAAAAGCACATTACAAGGTGTCCACTGTGGGCCTATGACAATTCCCATCATGGACAATTCTGGAGATCACAATTTAGATTTTTGATTTACAGTAACTCACTGTTCTGGACTGAAATTGAATAACCTGCACTATATTATGCTAAATTGGTGGCTTTTACATGTGTGGGATGTGAAAGTCCAACTCGTGTATCAGTCTGTTTTATATCATGTGCAGCTTCTTAAAGAGTCTTTAATTAGCCCTAGACATTTTGCTGATTGAGTGAACCTACTGAACCTGAACCCAGTGGCTCCCAAGATTGGTGGTTACCTCCATCCACAACTGTTTAGAAACTGTCGGTAATAGATCATAATGGTGTTGTTGTCTTATTTATAAAGTGACTATCTATTGCGAAGTGTAAACAATACCAGAGGCGTTAGACAGAGAGATGAATGGAGGCATTCTTGGTGGTTAACCATAAAGCCACCAAGGGTTTAACTAACTGGCTCTAGACAACTGAGAGACCATGTTATTACGTCTGAAGTAGCAGAAGCAGGAGGAAGCAAGCCTGGAGCGCTGTAAAAAATAAATTAAAAAAAACCCTGCCACACGCCACTACAGCAATAACACGGCCCCTGAAAATGGGAGGGGGTGGGTCTGGAGTTTGTTTACATCGAACAGTAGTTATGGTTTATGAAACATTAAACAGGCTGTCCTACAGTTGTGACGATGCTATATCCAAGATGTGCTTTATCTTGCTGTGTTTTTGTCCTAATCAAGACCAGACATTTAAATAACAGTCTAAATAACAGTCTAAACCACGGTGAATGTGGTGGACCAAACTGATTCTACAGGCTTTATATAGGCAAAGGACTTCATTTTTCTAATTGTTTTTTAGTAAACGTGTATACCGTTCACAGTGTCCTGTACTGACCTCATAGTCCCTTCATGCAATGAAAAAAAAAGGAATGAATCATCAGAAAACGCTCTAAATTACACAGGTTTTGCTGTTTGTATTTAACCTGAGGAATCCGGGGGTAGCGGTGAAAAATCATCAGATGTGGTCAGGATCCTACGATGCTCTTGAGTGTATTTGCATTATTGTTTCCTCTATTTTAAAATGAAACATGACATAGTGTTAATCTGACCGATTTGAACTTATTAAACTCCCAGCAGGTCATTTCCATCAAGATAACTGTTTGGAGTTTTGATTCTGCATTTTAATATTTGTAAAATAGAAATTGCTTGTGTACACATAAGTTTTAAGTACACGTAATAAGGCATTTAGGCAGAAAATTATTTAAAGGTCATATATGTGTGTGCATGTGTGTGTGTTAATGCTTCAAATTGTCATGCACACTCAATCTGCGGCCGGCACTAGGACCCGGAAGTAAGTCGGTCGCCTACCAGGAAGTATAAGAGGAG
>JAQQZT010000037.1:34036176-34050238 GCA_030068275.1 Clarias platycephalus | reverse complement strand
CATTCCACAGGTGCATGTTAATTAATTGATTATGGTTAATTGAACATGCATGGAAAACATTGTTTAAACCCTTTACAGTGAAGATCTGTAAAGTTATTTGGATTTTTACAACATTGTTGTTGAAATACACAGTCCTGAAAAAGGGGCGTTTCTTTTTTTGCTGAGTGTATTTACACATTAAGTTTATTGAAAGTAAAAACAGTTGAAAGTCAAAGGACGTTTCTTTTTTTGCTGAGTATATAACCTTGGACCTTGAGGTGCAAGGCAATAGTGCTAACCACTAAGCATTTATAATTTACATACTGTAACACCTAACTTTTTAGGTTTAGCCATGTACCTGGTCCTGATCACTCACCCTAACAGGGTTAATGTCACAGAGGCTGCAGAAAGTCCAGAAAGTCTCTTTTTCTCAGGCTTTCTTCATGGGACTGTTTTGTTTCTCAGTATGGGATAAGTGTGTGTGGCTGTGTGAGTCCAAATTGAAATCCAATTTGAGCGAAGAGTGAATCACCAGTCTGCGGTATAAAAACGGAAAACGGCCTGAATTAAACACAGGCTTAACAGTTTGTATTCAAAATGAGAATGCTGGGATTTAAATATCCCAGTCAGGATAATTTTTAAATAAATTTCATCTCGCAAAAAGTGATCTATGGCAAAGCACTCATTCCTGAAGGATGTACGCCAAAGATAAGAGCCAGATTCTTGGTTAAATTTGAGTAAGGCCTTTTCCAAGACCACACCACTGAGTCCACCAAAGCCCTATGAAGCAGTCAGACATTTAACACAAGTGGGATGCGGAGCTGAAGCCAGCGGACATTGGACTTTAGCCCTGCACCGGCTCATAAGCGGGTAGTGTAGGGCTGCATCTGTGTATGTGTGAGAAGTGTCTATATTCCAGTCTAGAAAGCTCTACTTTTGCCAGACTGACTCACCTCCACTTCCTCTCTCTTTCTCTCTCTCTCTCGCTCTCTCTGAAAGAAAACAGTCTGGTGAAAATAATGGTGTCATTTTCGGCCCACATGATCCAACAGAGAGGCGGGAGGAGAGAGGTACAAATTTAGCATCAGCCGTGAAGAGAAGTGCCAAACCCATTAAGGCACAGCTTTGAGGAGCAAGCAAAAAAAAAAAAGTTTCTTTATTTTTTCAGGAGAAGCGTAGAGTGTGGCGCCGAGCCAAAAATTGGTAATTCCAGATGTGTCAGCCTACGCATGCAATTATGACTCGCCTTGTTTTCCTCCACATACTCCACCCCTCCTTGAACCAGACCCCCACCTTCCACAAAACCCACACACATCCTCTCTCCCCCTTCCTGAGACTTCTGCCCCCTCCTTCCCCCTGTCTCGGGTTTGATGGTAAGACTACGTGCTCAGTCGTTGCTCAGTTGCCTGTCTGAAGGCTGCACTCACAGACCACTGCTAACGTATCAACATCGAAACTATTTGCCACCAAGCTGTTCTGAGACCTGTCTGGGGTTCGCTCCAACAGTATCATCTGCCTGAGATGTGTGTTAAAACGTGCATGTTCCTATATGCCTACCAACACTTAAATCATCTGAAAAAGACTTGTGCTGATGTTGACCGATGGTATTCCATGGTAAGGCTTCCACGACCACAAGAAGATCATGGGCCGACAACCACACTGCAGTGACAGACGATGCTGGGTATTCCCGTCTGGATGAAATTCACACCGGAAATGGTGACGTCACGATTTCTTCACCCCATAAACAACCTTACAAATGACAGGATTTTAATTTCATGTCTGTACAGGCATGCTCCACGGTGTAATTATGCCTGGATGGAGGGCAGATCTGAAACTAGTACCTGGTGTAGATATCATCTTCACCAGGCACTATTCTTCTCCTGGAGCTACATGATTACAACAGGCCTAATCCGGCAAAAATTATTTAGATAATTGACTCTAGAGGTGTTGCAGGACCTTTTACAATCCCATGGGGAAAATAAACTCAGTTACTTTATTAGGGTGTCAATATAGAGTAGGGTGGGGTGACATAACATGTATTTCTGTACAGATTCACATTGAATTATAATTTGTTATAATTAATTATGATTACCCTGAAGTAAAACAAACCCTGAAGTAAAAAAAAAAATAAAAAAAAAAATGTTTTTGTGTTTTGAGAAATGTCTTGTATTTTGTGAATTATTGTTTTTCAGTTTGTTAGGGTAGGAACGGAATTTTGTAAGGTGAAAGATGTCCAGGAAAAGAGACGGTTGGTGATCAGTGGTCTAAACTGTTTAAATGTGTCATACTAAAAACACCTCTGTGAAATATCAAACCTACACACCGCAAAACTTCTGCCAGTGCTACACTATACACACATTCGTCACATTTAGCCATATTATACACATTGGAAATTTATTATCCGTGAGCAAGTGGTGGAAAGTACTTCAGCAACTGTGATTATTTTTTTTATATATACTTGAGCATCACTTTATGTCTACGATTTACAAAGTGCCCTGGGTCTGTGAAGCATTTCCAGGAGGTGTGTATTTATTTATTTTTTTGCTCGTTTGTTTGCTTTAAGACTTTGTTACAGTTACGAACAACAGTATTATTAAAGTTATATTTTCATACTTAATAGTCCATAAGTAATCCTGTAATTTGGATTAATTTTAAGAAATTTTTAATAGAAATGGCTCTTCGACGAAAGTGTTTTGTGAAGTGTTCTTGTATTTTATAAAATATTTTTTTGTGTTTTGGGAAATGTGGTTGTGTTTTTTGATTTTTTTGTTGTTATTTTTGAATGTTTTTGTGTGTTGAGAAATGTCTTGTGTTTTGTGAATTTTCTCTGTTTTGTACAATACTTTTGTGTTTTGTGAAATGTTTTTTCCGTTTTGTGATTTTTTGTTGTGTTTTGTGAAAAGGTGTGTTTTGGAAAAAATGGTTGTGTATTGTTTTTTTTTTTTTCCTGTGATTTATAAAACATTTCTGTGTTTTCTGATGTGTCACTGTGTTTTGGGAAATGTGGCTGTCTTTTGGGAATTTTTTTTTTTTTTTTTTTACTTCAGGGTCACTATAATTATTGGTGTCCTTTTGTTGTAGTTACTTACTTTATCTAGTCTATTTGGCATCCTAGTTACTGTACATTTCTAAGCAATTGCATTTAAAAAATCATATTGTATGAGTTCTGTGCAATTTCTATGCATGCTTATTTTTACTTCATGTATTAACTGCATTTTACTCAAGTATAATTTTACCTGGATACTGGATTAATCAGTTAAGAATTTACAACATCTACATCGCTACAGATTCAGCTGTTTAAAAATATAAAAATGATTCAAATCCATATAATGAATTCCTAATAATCACAGCTTATGCTAATCAATTAGCATAAGACAGCATTTGCTAATCAATTCGTATGTATATAAAAAGGAACAAAGTGAAAAGCAGCACATAGCAAGCATTTCCCAATTACATTTACAATGCTTTGTACGATGCTGTGGTTTTTTAAATAACTAAAAACAGGCCCTGTTGCTCCAAAATAGAAGTGTAAGGAAATCCGTAGGCCCAGGCCACAGACACTCACTGGAGCCATTTCTCTAATCTAATGGAGAAAACCTCCTACTCAGAGCTCCTCCGTGACGTATTTCCATTCATCTGTGACATAAATCGCGGTACAGACACGAGCCGCACAAACACAGCTTAATTTTTATTGCCATATTTTGGACTAAAAATACAGAACTGAGGTGTACGTGGGAGTGCGGAGATGTTTATGAGCGTTCCCTGACCGCGGACAACAATGATTAAATGAAACATTATTAGAGATGAAAAAACAAACAAACAAAATTCTCTAAGTAAATGTTTCTTACTTACGATGACTAATTTGATTATTTTTTTATTATTTATACTAAAAATAATTCTGAGAAACCCTATGATTTCTCCGGGTGCTCCAAATGAAGCTGTGTGTAGAAGATACCCATTTGTCATGGAAGTGTTCAAATTAAATCCAACTTGCCAGTTCTTGGCTGAATCTTGGGTCTATTTATGGAAGACGACACAGCTGTCATCCAGATGTGCCTCGAGGCCACTTGAGGTGAACAAAAATCACATTTAAACAAACCATGAACTTTATGGGAATTGTTTTAGTCTGAGTTTTGTAGAATGCTTTAATCAGACTATTATTATTTGTAAATGTACCTTGAATCTTTACCTCAAAAGTCATGTTATACTCTTTGTTAAACAGACTGAAATGTTTCCAATTGAAATATAACTCAGATTATGTATTAAGGCTGCTTGATTTAATTATTCTTTCACCCCTTTTCCAAGAACACTGTTTCAGTGTCTGCAGCTTTAGATGAACTGCCACTGAACACCATTTTTGCAGAGGTGCATTGAAGTGTCCACGTTCAAGATCTTATAAAGCACCAGTTTTCAGGCATTTCCGGAACTGATGGGGAAAATGAAGGGGGGAAAATATATGTACCGACATTAATTCATGATGACATCCTCAATATTTAGCAAAGATGACATTAAAGATAAGTAGCCATATGGCTAAATTGAACTAGCTACATTATTTCGCTATAAAGAAATCAATTACATTTATATTAAACACAATAACTTTGAAAGATACTAACTCAGTTTAGCTCAGTGGGACTGCAAAAGCTTCATATAAATCTAAGCTGGAATGCTTTTTGCATGGAACTAAGGGTGTGGAATTTGACCGTGATTACTTACCTGGCATTCACGTTCCATTCGACAATTGTCACAGTCAGTGTGCAAAGCAGGAAAACATAACGACCAAAATCTATGGTAATGTACTTATATGCACCTCAATTTTTGATTTAAGACAGACTTGAACTATGTCTTTAAGATCTATAAAAGGCTAGGGTATCCATTAGCAGTTAGCTATTTCCCGCTAGTGTAGTTTTATTTACTGTAGCTCTTAACAATGGCCCCAGAAAACGGCAAAGCTGGGTTGAACAGAGCTGGGTGAGGATCTTCTCTTGGTATATGAGGTCACAATAGGGGTTCGATTTGCTTTTTTAAGCCCCAATCAATACAAAAATGTATGTAGGCTATTGTATGTTTTTTTTTTTTGTGCGTGTATGTGTATGTGTTCATGCAGGCTGGAGACCAGAATATATAAGAGGTGAGCCGCTCATTCTGTTTAGGATAATATGTCCTTAGCTGCATTGTAATATTTTCCTCACTATAGGCAAAAAGTTGGGGGTCTGTTTATTGATGTAACATTTTATTTTATATCATATCAAAAGAACGAAATGAAATAAATCTCAAAAAAACATTTGTTTATTTTGATGTATGAGATTCAAAGAACTGTGTCACCAAAATGATCCAAACTTCCCATCATTAATATAACAAAGCAATGCTTTGTTAGGAAAATAAGCAATGACAAGGTGGCGTGATGAACACCACAAGTGAAGCTTATTTGTAAGTTTATTGTAAGTTAAGTATTTCATTTATCTTATACCAATGATTATAATATACAATTTTTTAATAATAACTAGACAGACAATAGAGTAGTTCTTGCTGTGGCAAAACTAGGGCCTCTGGGCCTGTTGACAGCATGATGTTAACATGATTAGCATGTTAGTATCATGATGCTAATATGATTAGCATGCCGTTAACATGAGGCTAGCATGATTAGCATGTTGCTAGCATGACTCTAATGTGATTAGCATGACGCTTACACAGTCTTTCACAAATGTACATGTTTTAGCTCTTAGCTACCTGATATTAGCATGTACCGTAGCTATTCACCGCTAGCATATGTAGCATGTTAGAAGCCCTCTTTGCTAAGTCAAAAACCAAAATCGACATGTCTATTCAATGCTCTGATGCATAGATAAATCACTTGCAGAATGATTAGGGTACTCTGTGTTGTTGCTAGGGAGTGGGTTGGAACCTGCTAATGAAGAAATCAAAGACTATGAATGATATAAACCAGTCCCCATGACTCTATGATATTCTTTTGTGAAGATAATCCTCCATGGGTTTGAGATGCTAGGCTGCTCTAAATTGTTGCTAGGGGCGTGGCTTATTAGCATCATGATAAATGCGAAAGAGTAATTGGTTGCCTGAGTTAAATGAGCCCTCCACGTGTCTCTATGACACCCTGATGCAATGATACTATCCAGGCCTTTTATAACGACAGTCTTTGAGATTAGTGGGATACAGTGGTTGCTAGGCCGTGGCTTGACAGCTTCACAATGATCCTGAGAGACTGATTGGTTGCCTGAGGGTGCATCTTATACTTTCTTCTGGGGTATGTTCTGACACAGCTTGCAAGCCTCTTGAAATGAAAAGAAACAAAATTCTTGCTCTGTGCTAGAATCTGTCAAAGTTGGGATTTTTAGTCACAGGGGGCAATTTACCACCAACCCCTTAAAAAAGTCATAGGACCCCATTCCCGAATAAGCCACACGATTTGACACTTCTTTCATGGGTCTATGACAAACGGTACAGGACTAGTTATGCGCCATTAACATTTTTCCTTATTTGAACGTCTTTGAGGCTTGTTTTAATAAAGCATGTGATTAAAACCAAAATCCTACTCGCTTGTTATTAATTGTTGTTAGCCCAGCTAGCATACTGAACCACTATTTTTAAAATACTCTAGGACACTTTCAGAAACCATATCAAAGCTAAATTCCATTTTCCTGAGCAATCGGTGGATAGTGGTACCGACTTTGCCCCATTTATGGCATTTTTCACATAGTGAGGTATAAACAAAATAACAAAGTTTTAATTAGCCGACAATGATTCAGGTCAGTTGCTTTTTCTGTCTCAGAAGTGCTCAACAAGAAGGATTTAACCCTTGTGATGGATCAGAAAACGTATGTGAAGGACTCTAAGGCTAGTTTTAGTGAAAATGTTAAAATGCCTAATTCCATTTCTTATTAGCTACTGTCATCCTTTTGCAGTTAGTCTGCTTAGAATAAATGTTGGATTTAATGTGAAGTAAAATAAAAATCTAATCTAAGTTTGGTGTTTCGGAAGCTGTTAGCAAACCACTAATAGTTAAACTACGCACTTTTTAAAATCTGCATTATTACAGATTTTGGTATAACGGGATAAGGTCTAGATTCTTCTCACTTTTCCTTGGAGATGCTCAGTAGAGGTTTGGATTGTGCAAAATGTCGGCGCAGATGAAATATTTGTGCACATAGTTAATTGTGCAGGTCTAATTACTCACTCGCCCTGTAATTACCCTGAATCCATAATGAAATAACAGGTTAAGCATCACGTCTAAAATCCAGACCTTGTGAGATGTGGTTTTCTCACTGTATTACGCAGATTATCATGTGTTTGTCTTTCGGCTCATTGAGAAATTAAATGTGTCTGGGCAGAGAAACGTTGCACGGGCCCCGCAGCCAGGAACAGGTGTAAACAAGACGGACAAAGTGTCGGAGTTACAGCAGCCGAGACAGACAAGCGGTTGTGAGCTTTCACCAGACGCATGTCGAATTCCCTCTGTTTTTGAGGGCAGTCTGTTTTGGTCCACTTAACAAGGGCTGTAGATGAAGAGACATTTTTTTTTTTTTTTTTTTTTTTGTGCAAACACTTCGGCATGGCCAGTAAAGTGTATCTCTGGCTGTCTGGCCGTCTCTCTCACCCTAGGCTTATGTCTTATATAGCAGGCTATAAAAAGAGCTGGGTGGCTGCACATTTAAATCAGAATTTGACGTTCAGTGTTGTTTTTACAACTCGAGGGGACGCACCACGAAGAGACCATTCCACAGAAAGTTCTGGACCACAATTAGACTGATTGTACCAAAGTGTTGCACTGTAACCCAGCCGAAAAGACCTTCCTCACATGGCCGGGTACATTGACTTCTCCATGCATCATTTTGTGTTTCAAAATACAGAGCCACATGTACACACTGGCAGCTTTCTTTTTCAGTGTGTGTTTTTAAGCACCCAAATAACCACCAGACCTTAACACTCACAGGCACATATATAAAACACACTTATACACTTACTGTACTGTATATATACACACACACACACACACACACACACATCAATATAATACGAGTGCTGGTGAAATGTCTGCTGGTGTTCACAGTACCCCAGTCTAAACATCTGGTTAACCCTGTTGCACACAAATCTTCTTTCATAGCAATAGAGAAGATTCCAGAGTTTGATCCCAAAACTAAATTAAAATTAAGATCAATGTGGAGTTTTCCATGTTCTCTCAGTGTACATGTGGGTTTCCTCCGTCAACTTTTTTTTAAAAAACTATACTAACTTGGCCCTCATTCCAGAATTCTGGCATAGGCTCTGGGTCCACCATGACCATGACCAGGATAAAGCACTTACTAAAAGTGAGGAAAAGTGGTGTTACTTGTAGTTTCTGTTGCCCAAGGATAGAATGGTGTGCTATCCAGGCTGTGTTCCTGTCTTACACCACCATTGTGGTGGTATCCCAGTCTATTGGGATAGACTCTGGATCTATCATGATTCTTAGTAGGATGGGGGTGGGGTACTGATAGCTCATTTGGTTAAGGCTCTGAATTACTGATCTGAAGGTTGCCGGTTCAAGACCCAGCTACCCCAAGCTGCCGCTGATGAACCCTTGAGCAAGGCCTTTAATCCTACTGTATCTGCTGCAGGGGTGCTGTAATATGGTGATTTTATATAATGCAATATGCAGACTATATAAGATTAAGGGATTAAAATCTTAGCTATTAATTGCATGCTGCATTTATACCTAAAGCAGATATCTTCAGGATATGCTTGAATGCATGTTTGTATTAGTGTGCAGACTTTTCAAATTTTAAAGTCCAAGGCTGAGGTTTGGACCGCAAGTCAAAGTTGAGTCATGTTTTTCTTCTTTTCATGACTCAATCCTGAATTAATTCCAAGTCATGTGACTCTGGGAATTGCCCACATAAGCTTGGCTACTGGTTAAAAATAACACTGTACATATGGAACCAAATACACCAATGTCTGTGTACGTCAAGGCAAGACATGTTACGTCTCTCGGCAGTGGGCAGACACATTGACTCACATTAGCCTGGGACTCGTGGTCAGTGCTCCACCACAGATATTTGGTGTCTGACCCGAACCATGAAACATCAGTGAAGAACACATTGTCTCCTTCTACCAGGCACAGTCAGAATGTACGACAACAAACATACCAAATTTTCCAGAGATAGCCTTCAGACTCAACTATCTGTTTGATAATCTATCATCAACCAAGTCATGTTGAATAAAAGCATCAGGGAAATGAATATACAGTACATAGCTAATAGTGTATATATTGACTTTCCATTAGATTTTGGGATTTCGATGTGGTTCCAGTTCCAGTTCAACCCAAAGCTGTTTAGCGCAGGATACTCAAGCAAACCATATCTTCGTGGAGCAGGCTTTGTGCACAGTTGCATAGAAATGCTGGAACAGATTTGGGCCTCTTAGGTCCATTGAACTAAATTCTGTATATTGATGTGATTCCAACTTGGTGGCAGCAGTTTGGTTAAGAACCACATATGGGTGTGATAGTCACGTGCCCACAAACTATGGAAAGCATAGAGTACTTGCATAAAATGTAAATTTGCTGCAATTATACATACAAATGCCTAACATTTGTATGTATAATTGCAGCAAATTTACATTTTGCCTAAATGCCTAACATTTGTACGTGCAAATAGATTTTTTTTTTTTTTAATCATGACACATACATTTTATATATGCATTCACCTGCACTTGGTAGAAGCAGTTTGGGATTAATAATTTTGCACATTCTTCATTGAATTTGACTGGCCAACAGCAATGTTGAAGTCTAACCACTGGTTCTCAATCCTGTTCATTTCAAGATGTTGGTTTTGATGAGCTCCAGTGAAGGTCTTGTCCTACTGGAAGCTTAATTTCTATACTCCAGTCTCAAATTGTGTATCTTGTGTAAACACCCAATACTTCTTCTAAATTCTCCCAAATTCTTGCAAATTCTCACTCCCTGACACAACATGATGCTACCACCACCATGTTTTACTGTGGGTGATGAATTTTTCAATGTCATTGAAGCGTTCGGTTAGTGCTTGTTAGAAAGTTAAATTTTGCTCTAATCAGATGAGAAGAAAAAATAATTACACGTTTGCTAACACTTGAACATGCCTTTCGGCAAAATAATATGGATACTTTTCCTGTTCGTGTCACTTTTCCAATATCTGTGGAGTGTCCTGTGAACAGCTTCTATCATCTGAGCAGGTGATGCTTTAGATCTCTTTGAGAATTCAAAAGAACAGTGGTATATTTAGGAGAATAGTCCAATGAGGGGGTGAAAATTCCTAAGAAACATCTGAGATTGACTTTTCCATTTATTTCATTTTAGAACATCAGGTTTGAATCCCAAATAGCCTTGTTCCAGACACCAAGTGGTGTCCTTGATAGAGAGGGATTTGGGATTCAGCCTTGTGTTAGTAACTAGTTTAGCTTTGTAGCTTGCATTAGCCATTAACATAACAACACAGTTGGTCCAGAATGACTTAGATGACAAGTCATTGCTAAGGAGACAATTGTTGTTTAAGATGACATACTGTAATATTATCAGATGTGAGATTATCAGATAGGCAGCTCCTCTCCCCTCTTTCCAGTACTGTGGACCGTACAGACAGTTAGTATAAGTAATGATTGCTTAGAACCATACTTTATTGAGTATGCCAATTAATCTAATCTGCATGTCTTTGGACTGTAGGAGAATACCTAGGGAACCAGGTACCTGTGTAGCTCCAAGGGAGAACAGGAGAGGTTAAAAAGGAGGATTAAGAAACAAAGGCATCTTACTCTGATCAAATTCACGAAGCACAGTGTGTGCCAAAGAGCTCATCGTTCGCAGCAACATACGCATGGATCTCCATGCAAGATGGTGTCACAGAGTCAAAAGAGAGTACATTTCTCCGTATTGCTCACTGTGCACTAACCAGCGAGAACAATCTTTAAACATTGGCATTTTGCTCTGGAATGCAGAAGAAAAATTCGCAGATCTTTAGCAGCTCTGAGTAACAGATTTCATTTGCACAGGTTTGAAAGTACTAACACCACTCTTCATGAAGGAGACTGTCAAAAAACTTGTTATCTTGCTGTCCTGCAAATAATTTCAAGTTGCATTACTGATCAAACAACTGAACATCATACACAACAATACCCTTTTCATTCAGATACTGTGTGCAAGACAACAGGTCATCAAATGTTTAAAATCATCCAGTGAAAGCACTGAAATTCATCGAGGGGTGTTATCCATTTGTCCATATAATCAATGCACTCTTAGGACACAGACTTAATCTCTGTCACGAATGTGTTGCATTTCTCATCTTGGCCGTTTTCACACAGTTTCTTCAGAAGTTGCTTTACTTTCAGTGGAAGAAAATCTTCACTTTTTCTGTTTAGCAGAATTTGCTTTGTCGACTGCAGGACGCTAAAAACCTCCAAAGACGACGTTTCTTTCCTTCCTTTTCGCTTGAAGAACTGGTACAGTATCAGCAAATGCAAAAACACAAATAAACTTTTGAGGAACTGTTCTCAAAAAATGATTGATCGATACTAGTGGATGCTCTGAAACTATGCCTTCAATTCTCGGAATAACTGCGGCGTCCTCTCGATTGCCGAAAATAAGATTTTGACAGAAATCTTTCCTCCTTCTGTACTACGTCAAATACAATTGTGAAGAACATGGGCTGGATATCTGAGGCCAGCAATGACTTCTTAAGCAACTTTTTCAACTTTGAAAACACAATTGCTTTCTTTCCTGTTGATGCCTCCAAGGTTCACATTGGAAAGTTCTCCAAAGTTCTTCTGCAATCTCAATGCATTTGGACAACAGACTGTATTTCACGAGGGTTTCCATCAGGTACTTCGATATCATTTGGTCTGCTGTCCAGCGCAAGCAATCTAGTCTGGATTCCACCAGCTTACCAATCAAAATACTGAATGATTATTGGGAATTGTTTCTTTGCACTAAGATAACCGGAATCTTTTGCAATTCCAAAGCAGTTAATGACTTTACTAGGTCCGCAACAATGTGACGACCAGTGACATTGTTTATAATTGCTTCTGTTTTTGTGCTGGCACATGTAGTGATTTTAGCAGTTTCGGGGTCAGTAGAAAGCTTACGCATTAGACCAGGAGTGCAGTCCATCAACTTATATGGCTGATTATGATTGGCGTTATGAAACGCTAACATTGCTTCTGCATTGTGAGGTTTCATGGATTGTAACGAGTGGTTCAGTTGAAACAATGTCATGACTTTCGTAGACGAAGCAGATGTTCTCACCATGTTTCATCGGTGGTACAACTGATATGTCAAGCAATTGGAGAACATACAAACTGCTAGTTGTAGAAAGAAAATATTAATACAGTAAGATATTTTGGATTTTTTGTCAATTCGTATTCCGTCGGGGCTTCCATAGTAGGCCCTGAAAGTTGGGGTACAAAGTCTGCATCAGATCTCTCTGTGCCTGTCATTGATCCGGGGTTAAATTGGGCGCAGCCAGAACAAAAAATTACCAGGCAACATTTTCTAGTTACAGTAAATTTGTGTGAACCTGTGCCCACTGTAGCCTCAAATTCCAATCAGTATTGTATTTAAATAGTATTAGTCAGACCAAGCAGAAAAACCTCTTTGACTGTCTGCCTTCACATTATGACAGTATGCTTTGTTAAGTGGTTACACATTCTTGTTTCGGCCACAAGTTTACCGCTCAGCTGTAGAGGCTGCCGGGAAATGCACACGACGTCGCAGAATCCTCATAGACATTTTATGGAACACAACATAACAATTAAAGACGGCCACTAACACTCACCGGTTACGCCAAAACAAGTTAACAGTTACACTTTACTTCCGCCTGCCAACTCTACAGTCTGTCTCGGGCAGGAAATGAAGGTTAAGGTTTTATAATACATATACATACACACACTTATAGCTTCGTTGTACTATTTTTAATGAAAAGCCTTCGATGCACAGCAAAACAGCTACACAGCTTGAGCACAAATAACAAATGCCGTCCCGTCCGTGGAAAAAAACCAGCACACCTACACCTTGAACTAACAACGTAGGAGTGTGTAATGAAATGTGTAATTGTACACAGTTTTTAAAATCCCAGACACTGCTCTACTTAATTCACCCTCATAATGATGCTACACAACCACCTTAGTGTCACTGCTGTGCTAAAACTGATCCACCATCCAAAAACTAGCCATTTTCATTAAATTCATTTAACTTATAAAGGGCTGACTTGTAAACATGTTAATATTAAGAGATTTTAACATAAACATGATAATATTAAGAGGCCTCCACAGTGGATTTGAAATGAAAGAATCAAGATTTACTGTACAGTAACCAAAGTGTAGACTCTCACCTTAAGTTCATGGGGTTTATTTAATAATATTGCAATAATTATTTTTTTTAATTATAGCTATTTTTATAATTTATCTCCATTATCACAAGCTCAAAAGTAACTGACCGCTCAGCAGGTTCATCGCGAGGTGTGGCCTGTTTCCTCAAGATTTCATACTAAATCAAGGAGATAAAGGGTCTGGAGTGTTGAATTTGGTGATATGCAGTCTAAACATGTGCCAGTGCTAATGAAAGAGGACATTGTTAGGCTGAAAAAACTAAACAGGCCTATCAGAGAGATAGTAGAAACTTTAGGAGAGATCGAATGAAAGGATGCACCGGTGAGATGTTAGTCTGTTACGGAAGGGTCCAATTATTGTCCTGTATCAGGCAAAGAAAACACTGGAATAAGGTTAAGAACATCGAACATGTTATTATATCCTGGAAGGAAAGTGCTGAACTGTCAACTTTGTACAAGAAATGTGGTAAAAAAAAAAAAATGACTGTGATTAGACATTACTTACTGTAAATGCTTGGTGAAGTTGCATTATAAAAAGGGCCAAAGTCAGAGCGATGTTTAATAGTGAAAGCAAAAGTATTACTACACACACAATGTGATGAGAACTAACAGGACTGAGATTTTCCTGTGTGGACATAAGTAAACAACTTGTTACTTCTTCTTTGTCTTTCGGCTGTTCCCTTTCAGGGATCGCCACAGCGAATCATCTGCCTCCATCTAACCCTATCCTCTGC
>JAQQZT010000037.1:34011500-34031813 GCA_030068275.1 Clarias platycephalus | reverse complement strand
GCGAAGATCTAACTGATTAATCCCTCATGACATTTGGTAAACTGTATTTATGAGAAAGGACTGCACTGATGCAGATAGAACAATTTATCTAAAAACACACACCTGGCCTTAATCCTCCCTCTGTGACGGCGAATTGAAGACCCGCGCGAAAAGACGGGGAGGAGCCGAAGGAGCCGAAGTCTGCCGACACTTTCAGATGAAATTTAAAGGGGACGATGATGGGGGACCAGCAATTTGTGTGAAGTTTATGGAGAGTTTTTAGGGGGGCTGAGTACAAATGTTACGGGGGCTAAAGCCTCTCTAAAAATGGCCTAGCGACGCCCGTGGTCAGAATTCAGATTTACTGTCGTTCTTTAGGACTTCCTATTTCCAAAACAAGTTGCATCTAAATGTTGGAGTTTTAAGCACATATAGAAATTCATATTTGTAGATTTTCCAATAAATTGAATGTTTCATTTTTATATGATTTCCGTTATTATCATTCAGGCCCTTCGTAGTCTAATGCTAAGTCTATTATTAGTCTAAACCATAAAATTCAATTAAATGATTTATAGAGGAGTTACTTACCCCTAGTGAGGAAAAGGCTGCTTGATATTAAAGCCAAGAGGAGAAAAAACCTCATAGTGAAGTCTAGAGTTAGCTTCAGTTCCAAAACACTTTAAACAATTATGCTGTCTGTTCCTAAATTCTCTGAGTTAAACCTTATATTAACAACAAACATGTGATCATTTCAATGGTAATTTTCTACTTCCCTTTAGCACTCTGTATGGCCATGTATGTACCGTACAGTAGCGCATGTGTAAACAGGTCTGTGGTTTTACTTTGGACATTCACATGTTCATCAGCTGCAGGCCTTATGTCTGTCTACTGTATCTCGTGCTGTGTATGGGGTGTCTGAGTTTAAAAAGTCCTGCAGTTCAGCTGAGCAAACACTTCTGAATAGTGGTGTAAATGTCACAATACTGTAGGTCCCTGCACAAGAATTACATTTGAGCCTTATTTACTGCCTTTGTATGTGAAGTATGTGCATGGTCATACTCCCAAATCTTTAACACTGTATTTCTCAGGCAGTAACCTTGTTCACTGGTTATGGCCAGTAGTACTGTCTATATCTACTTAACACCTAACAGTATTAGAGAGAAAATAAGCATGGGGCCGCAAATAATGATGCTTGCATTCATTGCACTGTTTTCTAGGCTGTTTTAGTTCAAAGAGCTTAAGCCATCACCCAAAAGAGCGAGGCCGGTAAGATTACATACTTGATGCCCATTTAGCTAATCTAATTATTCTATCTCTTTCCTCTCTTTTAGCATTTGGGCTCTATGTTTATATTTATACTTAACAGGAATTAAAATACTTTTGCATATAATCTGGATATTGGTGAAACAAATAAATTGAAACTTAAACCTGATTGTTACAAAACCAGGAATACTATGGGTTACTTTTTAAAGACTCATATATAGTGTAGTACCAGTCAAAAGTTTGGACACACCTTATAATTTCATGGTCTTTCCTGAGTTTCCTGACTCCTTTAAAACGTCCTTTTAAAAGTGGGGTGGTGGTGGCAAAACCAGAGAAGGCCCTGGCTTACTGACCGTAAGGGCAGGGATACAAGTCCCAGCACTGCCAAGCTGGCCATGTTGACCCTTAACCCCATCTGCTCCAGGGTGCTGTATCCTGGCTGACCATGCGCTCTGACCCTAGCTTGTTAAAAAAATATATGCAATACGCAAAAAATATCATTTCACTGTGTTGTATGGTACATGTGACAAATAATAGAATTTTACTTACCTTCTACACTGTAAAACAATGATAAAGGCATCCAAAATATGCAATAATGTCCTTTGAACATTTGATATTGAGATGTGACTGCTATGCTCTGTAAAGCCTCCATAATGGCTCTAATCTAATCTAAGGTGTTGTTAATTGGTGATTTCTGAGGCTGGTAACTCTAAATAAACTTCTCATCTGAAGCAGAGGTAAGTTTTGGTCTTTCTGGGATGGTTTTCATGAAAGCCAATTCATCATGGTGCTTGATGGGTTTTGCAAATACAATAATAACAATAACAGTGTTTATAACAATAACAATACAACAGTATAACAATACTGTTCTTGTAAGACCTGATCCATGATAGCTGACTGTTTTTGTTGTCATAACTGTAACTTTAAAGTCCATCCAGTATCCAGGCCTTTGGAGGTTTTAACATGCACAAAAATTCATGAAAATCAGCACACAGACTTGAATCTGCTGCCATTAGGACGCCACAGGGCATCTCTTCACACGAGATTTTGATGCACAGCTCATACACACTTGCATGTATACTGTACATGTGAAACACATTTAGATCTTATTAAGTTGGGCAGCTTTTGCTATGCATGTCATGGACTCTACTCAACAAGAAGTCAGTTATTTTGGGTTGTTTGTAAAAGGCACTCAGTGAATTTATACGATCACCACCAAAATGGGCCAATTTAATCTCAAGACATTGAGGATGCAATTTTTTGTTTTAATATCTCAAACGGTTCAACTGTGAAGACGCCTTAAACTTATCCTGAAAAAGTGGCTAATATCTTCCTTCTAGTTTGTATAGGAACTTTGTAGCAACTTTGTTAAACAACTTATATTATACTGTAGTAAGAATGCAACCATGGGGGGGCGCAATCCAGTGTCTTCTTGTGCCAGTCCCAAGTCTGGATAAATGCAGAGGGTTGTGTCAGGAAGGGCAATCTAATAACATTTGTTTTCTGGTCTCATGCTGTTTTTACCTACTACTTTCTTTACTGTAGTCATTGTCCAGTAACAGTAATAAGCCTGAATGAGGTAAATATTACTGCAGATTTTTAAAATCTAAATAAATAAAACGAAGGTTATGATTGTACATTGGTCAGAACTCACTCTTTCAATGATATCGTTACCTTTCATACATTGGAGTTCCTGAAACTAGTGTCAGAAAATGTTATCTCTGTATGTTTGTCTGATTTTGTCATAGCATCTCACAAAACTGGCTGGACAGAATGTAATGAAACTTTGTCAGTTCTGAGGTTACACCTAAATGAAACCTGCAGTTAACACTGAATGAAATAAAAATGTTGAGTAGAACAGAAGTTAAGAGCAGTTATGTGCCAGCTTATAAACTGTACAAAGTTTTGATAGCCTACTGCACTTGCATCAAACTGTGGGGCAAAATATTTATTCAGATATAAACTGAATATTTTTACTGGGATTAGTTTTCACTTTGGCTGAAATAACAGCGCTGAAGTGGTATAAGTGAATTTGAATGCGCTAAAGTCATTTTAAAACAAAACTTCATCTTTATCCCATCTACTTTTCCGATTTCTCATCGGTGATCCACTCTCCGATTAACTAACAGGGACTGTAATTGGCTGATGATGAAAGAAGTACAACTTGGCATAAACAAGGCATTGGATACTCAACCTTACAAATTTTTATTTCTTTGTATTAATAAGTTAGACAGAGAGTTCTGCCATACAGAAAGACAGGCAATACATGTATGTGGGCTTCAACCTGAAATAATAATAATATCACTGATCACATTAAAGCTGATCAGCTTATTTTTAGCTTTAACCTTTTAACTCTTTGTAAAAAAATATTTTCCCTTCAACGACAGGTACTTCAACAGGACTATGTGTATAATATTGTTCATTTTCTGCTCTCATGCTTTTTTTTTTTTTTTTTAACCTACTCCTTTCTTTACCATAGTCATTGTCCAATAACAGTAATAATAAACCTGAATAAGATTAAACATTACTGCAGGCTTTAAATATATATGACAAAGCCAGAGGCCCCCATTCGGTTGTTGTTGGCTTTATAGGAGCTCCAACCTGTACAATGCTGCCACCTATCGGCACTAAAGCTATTGCTCTTGTGGGCAAAAACAACAACAACAACAAAACAAACATATAGCATATTAAATCATAAACATATTATACGAATGATGTCTTAACCATGGTAAAGTTTTGGCTGGTAAAGATGCAGTAAAAAACAGATTAAGTGTAAAAACACAGATTGCCCAGAGAAGCGGCGGAAGAACAACAACACAAAAAGCGCCCCGTTTTAGGATGGCGCGCAGTGATTGCGTCATCTAAAAAGCGACAAAACAGTGCAAATACAACCTTTGCTTAACGGAGCTTGGGGACTTTGCTTGAAGTTTCTTTGCTTTATTTTCATTAGTATTATATCGTATAGTGTTATAACGTCCTGATAGTGATGCAGGGAGCTACAAACTGCGTTTTAGGGCGTGTTTTTTATGTTCCTGCTGTTCTTAAACGAGGTAATTGTCAAACATGAGTTGTTAAGTGTGTTAGGACTGAAACTGTACTGTTTACTCAGTATTAATACAATACTTTAGCAATTAGCACTGTTTCAGGTTTATGGTCAGTCATAGAGAGCATTTTATTTCTCATAACAAGTGTGGTTTCTTGTTCCTTATGTATGTCATATGCTTGACTTGACCTCTGAAGAAACATGGCACCAGTCTCCATGTGTGTGTGTGTGTGTGTGTGTTTTGACCCATGTGATATGAGTGCTGTATATCATGTGTGCACTCTAACCTCATAGTCTGTGTTTATTCCAGTAAACAGCTCCCTGTTATGTAAAAAGTACAGTACTCTTCCTCCTCCCCGGGACAAGGAGGAGAAAGCCCTGCTGGACAGCATGCTGCGAGTGGACCACGCCGGAGAATACGGGGCCAATCGCATCTATGCTGGACAGATGGCTGTTTTGGGAAGAACTCAGACAGGCCCTCTTATCCAGGTATTAAACAGGTTTTAAAGGGTCTTGCACAGGAGAATGTAGAGGAAGATAAAGCATAAAGATTAGACTTAGGAGAATTAGAAAAATGGCATGTGGTCTGATGAGTCCAGTTTGACTCTATTCCACAGCGATGGGTTAAGAATGGAATCGCATAAAGCGATGCACCAATCATGCATAGTGTCCACTGTACAAGCCTCTGGAGACAGTGTTATGATCTGGGGCTGCTGCCGTTGCTCAGGTCTAGGCTCAGCAACGTTATGTGACAATAAAATGTATTCGTCTGACGACATGAATCGACTGAATGATAAACCATTTTATCACAGGCTGTGTATACCATTACCAATCAGTGATCATTTATTAAAAATATAACTTCAGCCAAAGGCAGGAACTCTAAACCAGCATTTGATTTTAAGATTTATTTATTTATTTTTTTTAACGTTTGATGTTCAAACATTGATTGACACCAAATCCTGTCATTTGCAGTACATGTGGGACCAAGAAAAGATGCATTTGGAGAAGTTTAATGAGATCTTAGGGGAGAACCGTGTGCGACCAACAATCATGCTGCCTGTGTGGAATGTTGCAGGGTTTTTGCTCGGTAGGTTTGCTTCTAACTTATTAATGATTCTGTATCTATGCAGTTTGAATTTGAACTTGCATCTCAGTCCATAACTATTAGGACGGTAAAATGGTGGGTGATGTTTTGACTTGGATATGAAAATGAAGTAATGATTAATTGTATGAAAATGTTCGCAATCAGGTTATACGCTGCTTAAGAAACATACTAACATCTGTACATCAGGAGCTTCACTCAAACTTACAGCTGCTGTAACAGAAGTGATAACAGGAAGTAATGTCAGTGAAGTCATGCAAAATTAACTTTAGCTGTAAATATATTACATGTAAGATTTTACTAACAAAAAAAAATGATTGCTGGCAAATTTATTTGATATATGAGAACTAAAACAATTCAGAATGTGCTGTTATTGGAAAAGAATAGATTTTTGCTTGGTAACACTAATGCCACTCAATTTCACGCCGCTGATTATTTACCTGTAACAGCATCATAAGTGTCTTATTTTTTTATTTACTTGACCTCTGTACTTAGTAGGTGTAGATGTGCTTACTGGTGTGTTTGAAAAAGTTTGAATAAGAGCAGACAGCATAATCAGCAAATTAAATGCTACTTGGTGTTACCTTAGAGTTAAATTGTGCTTTTACAGCATGCCAGTCATAAACAAGGATGTCTAACGAATGCCAAACCCCAATAAATGATAACATTTTAATTTTAAAGTTACATTTATCTAATGTTTCTCATTACAAGATCGTTATATAGGAATGTGTATATATACATGTATATATTAGTGTATTAGTGTAGCCTGGGATTATATAGAGAAATAAAGGAAGTTTTTTTTATTCAGTACAAACAAAAGTCCTGGGTTGACTTGAACGCTCCTTGAATAATATGTTGTGCTGTGAATGTATCATTCAGATTGAAAGTATAATTCATGTGTGGGTGTGTTTGAAGGAGCCTCTACAGCACTTCTGGGGAAAGAGGTAGCAATGGCGTGCACCGTTGCGGTAGAGGAGAGCATCTCGGAACACTACAACAGCCAAATCCGAACGCTAATGGAGACAGAACCCGAGAGATATGAGGAGTTATTACAGGTATGGCACAAAATCTCCAAAGCCAGGTTTCCAAATCACACATGGTAAAATAGTTCTTTGGGTAAGTGAAATGTGAGGAAATTTTGGATTAAAATATAAGACTGAGTGTAAGACTGAAATCGCACCCTGTAAAAGTGCAGCTTTGTCTAGTACACACCTCGGTATCTGCACACTTTTAAAAGTTGTCATGTATGTGTGTTAGTTCTTGCAACATTTAATAACCATGTCCTTGACCTGTTATTAACCCCGTCAGCTCATTAAAGAGTTTCGAGACGATGAGCTGGAACACCACGACACCGGGCTGGAGCATGACGCCGAATCGGTCAGTCACACTACTTAAAACATGCCTTCAGTATTTCATCTCAATCCCCATAATAAATTTTTTTAAAGAATTAAGTTCTACACTTTTTCCGTTAGAAAGTACTTAATACTGCAGTGTATTGACAGTAACCCTATCACAGGATGCACAATCTAAGAGTAACTTAACAACCATGGAGCAAATTAATAATAAGAAAAGACAGTATATTCATGTTCATTCATTTTGGTAATTGTGATTGACAAGTGATACAGAATCCAATTCAAATGCAAAGCATATAAACCTTGAGAATACTGACCGCTGTGAATTAATACTTTCTATGATCCACTGAAATAAATGAATTCTTAACGAATGAGTTCATTCATCGAATTCAATATTTTGTACTGTATTATGTAATAAAAAATTGTGCAGTACTGTATAAAAGTCTTGAGCTATACCTCATTTCTTCATATTACACTAAAGTGTTTAGATTGAAGAAAAGGGATCAAATGTTTTACTGTGAAAGGGTGCAAAGTGCCTAAAGATAGAATTTTAAAATGGATTGTTTATGTAACAACCTTAGCAGCGACCTCATTTCCCCTCTCATCTATTCCAACCACTCACCACAGCATTCAGCATCAGCAGTATACTAATCACTGGCCTGGTCTCCTCTCATCATCTGCACCTGTTTCTCACTGGTTTATGCCTTAGTCAAATTAGATGCTTTTTTTTAGATGCTTGAATAATTAATTGGTCACTGAAACATTCCTCGAAAAAACTGCTCCAGGTACTGGACTGAAAACGAGAGACAAAAAAGCCATTTAGGAAGCTTGTAGAACTATTCCTCAAGACTATATTAAAATACAAAATTTTTACCATGTTATACATATGCACAGTACTGTACAAGATTTATTTATTTATTTATTTATTATTATTTTTATTTTATTTTTTTACATGTCACATAGATTACACATATAAGACAGACCAGCCAAGCCAGGTGTTCTGTCTATAATGCTTTTCTTTGTTTGTTTCCCCCAGGTTCCTGGATATTTAGTTTTGAAGACTCTAATACAGGCCGGCTGTAAAGCTGCGATTTACATCTCACAACGGATTTAATAAATCCTTTGTTGTAATGGGTCCTTTTGTTTTCATTTTTTTATTTTATTTTTTATAACCGGTCCAGTGTTGAGTAAGACGTGAGTATTAGTAAGTGTGATGTTGAGTGATGAGACCCATATTCATATCTGCACAGGAACACAGGACACAGCATGTTGTTTATTTAAAAAGAAATGTTTTTGATTACTTGAGTAGTCGGCTGATGCTCAGTGCTTTATCACTGATATAATATTGAGAACCTAAATACGAGACTGGTATATCTATTATTTTAACATTTATTTAATAAGTTGAAGTTGTGCTTTGTTGCCAGATAAAAAAAAAGTATGAGTGTATTTGTCATTCTTTTTATACCATTATGTAATTGTATTTCTCCCTCAGCATGCATTCTTTATAAAATTCTTTATAAAATTATAAAAACTCTGTCCAGCAATGGTTAACAGAATATACACTGGAAACCCAAAGGTATGTGGACACATCACAAAGTTGGAAGCACACAATTATATAGGATATCTTGAACACTGTGGCATTACAGTTTCCCTTTACTAGAATTACCTGCTCCAGTATGACACAAAGTGCGCAAAGCGAGCTCTATGGAAATATTATGTGTGAAAGTTGGTGTGGAAGAATTCGAGTGGCCTGCACAGAGCCCTGACTGAGCTCCAGTCCACTTTTGGGATGAACTGGAGCTTTCTTGACATCCCTATATCAGAACCTGATCTCATTAATGCGACCTGCTCTTGTGGCTGAACGAACACAACTCCACCCAAACAGCCATGCCTTCCTGATCTGGAAGAGTGGAGATGATAACTGCAAAGTGGAAATAAATCTGGAATTCGGCATTCAGAAATGCACATTGGTGTGACCGACAGGTGTCCACATACTTTTGGCAATGTAGGGTATCTATCTAAAAAGAGTCTTGAACTTTACAACAGAGTGGCTTTGTCTGAAATTGGAAAGTCTAGTAAGCAAAGAATCTTTTAATTATTCAAAGAACCTTTTAAAAATGACTCAAAGCTTTAAGATGTTTTAATAAATATTTTTTTTGTCATAACCCGTTGTAAACTCAACCGCTTTTAGACAAAGTAGAACACATGCAAAGCCTTGTCATGTTCATTGCACAACACAAACTAAAATGGTATTGAAAAATATTGATATAAAGATTGTTTACTGTGCAGTGTTCGCTACCTTGTGGCAAGTAAATGTATTGCAGTTCTTGACATTCTTTGAACTAATTTTATTCTTCATTCATTTATGTTTGTGTTTCCCATGGTTTCCTGGTGGAATAATTATTACAAATCACAGAAAAGTACTCCTACTAGCATCAAGAAAATTACTTAGTTAAAAAGCTGATTTGAATATTTCTACAGTAATAATAACTCATAAAAAATCATAATCCATCAATCAATAATACAGCAGAACCTCAGCATATAAATTAAATTTTATTCTGTATTCCTATTTTGATACGAATTCTCCCGTAAGAAATCATGTAAATATTACCAATATAAAAAAAAAAAACGTGTGAAAAATGCCGGACATATGTGCGACTTAGCCGGCATTTCATTTTGGTTTGTTCGCTTGTTCGTATCCCAAAAATGTTTCGTATGCCGATGCAAATTTCTTGCTAAATTTCCATTCTTAAGGTGAAAACTCGTAGGAGGGCATTCTGAGGTTTCACTGTAATAATAATATACTGTTTTTTTTTTTTTAATCTGAACCACACATTCATGCATTTTACATTACGTGAGAAGCTAATGCTGTTTTGATTTCAGTACCTTGGTTTATTTTTTTTTTGCTAACTATCTAGCTAGCTCATGGTAGTTCATAACTATTTCAAGCTACATAGTTATTTACTGTATCTTGCAATGACACTTTATCCTGAATGTTACCTATAGGTTGTATGCTCAGCTGTAAAATGCTGATCTCTCCACAGATTTTGATTTACATTTTCTCACACGATGTTTCCTTTTGTAAGGGAAAAGTATTTAAAATGGAAGAATGCTGATAAATTACTGTATACCAGAGATGATCTTTCATTTACTCTCAGACATCATTGCTAATGACTGATCTTTGCGCTTCCGAAAAGTGTAGACTTTTTAGCAGGTTTTTTTTTTCTTTTTCTTTTCTTTCTTCCTTTATGAAATATATATATTTATTATTATATTTATTTCTATTGTTTTTTTTTTGTTTTTTTTGTAATTTGTAAAAATGAGCAAAAATAAATTTATAAAAATTGAAGATTTTAACTTGAAAACAGCTAAAAGGCAAACTGAACTGGTCAAACTGGTAATCTATCTTTTCCAGCTTTCTCGTTACTTGTCCAAAGTAATAATTTTTTTTTTTTACGATTTTGGCCAATCATGGGCATCTGTGAGCTAATTTATGTTGAATACGGCAGATAGCACTTCCCTCCAACTATGTTCATAATTATGTTTTGTAAAAAAACAATGGGCAGCTGTTTAAAAAGATAAAGCAGGTGTGTGAATTGGCAAGGAAAGCATGTTACCGTGGGAACTAGCCAAGATTAATTTAGTAAGAAAATGGCGGGAAACTCCCAAAATGAATAACTGAGATTTTCTAATTGGCTTTCTGTTGTATTCGAACATACTTCTAGAAACTGCTATGTTTCCAGCAGTATATTCCACTGTTTTAATTTACAAACTGGCAAGATGGTCTACCAGTTTAACCAGCTCAACCAGGGTCGGTTTTCAGCAAGGCTAACTCTTTGTTTTCTTATTCTGTAAATGAGGTGGGATTTTATTCATTGTTTTTCTCATATTGAAGGCACACATTTGTTCTCAGTGTTTATCATATTGTTCTCATATATAACCATAGCTGAAGTTTCACTTGTGAGAAAAGACCTTTAAGGTTCAACCACCGTAACTCTTCCTGTAAAAATACCCTTGTAAATAAAAAGTGGGAAATCCCAAAATGACTACCTAAACTCTGCACTGACTTTCAGAACCAAATTGATTCCATTGCTAAGATATCCATGTATGATATAAATAAGCTCTATGCATACATATAGATTTTTTTTGTTGACTCATTAAAAGCATGTGTCACTTTTCTCGTTCCTTGTCTTTTTATCTCTTCTTGTCTTATACTAAGTAACACAGGATTCAGCATTTGAATGACATCACCCTTGTGCACATACTAAGCTGGACTACTCACGAGCCGTTCTCTGTATATAAATAAATGTCAGGCATGCCTTCATAAATCAAGACACCCTGCTTAAGCCCCTATTGAAAAACAACACATGAGCTGGACAACAGCAATTAAGGCGGCCTTGTTACTGGTAATGCTTTAGAATGCATATCAGCTCACTGACGGCTTTCCAGCTCTTCTGAGGTGTTACATTCTTTCACTATGTGCGTCTTTTTTCATATATTAAACATTAACAGCTGCGTACAGCTGTAAGTTCAACACTTGGTTCACGGTTCTAGACACAGCGCTGTTGAATTCTTCGTTCTGATTGCTCAGTGGGTATTGATTAAAATTAAACAATATCACATGAGGGGGAGTGCTGTTGTTCAGAACATCAGCATGGCTTCGATGCAGTCATAGGCACAAGGGCACGACCCGTGTTCTGTAGATATCACAGCCATGCTGATATTCAGCGATTACTAAGGGGGCAAAGTGTTTAAGATGACTCAACATTAACAGATGTGTTTTCTTGCTGAAAGTTCTTCTGTGACTGGGTTTGAATGTGGGTAGGCAGCTGCTTTCCCGCCTTACCTGTACTGACCTACTTTCACCCATTCTGCGGCAGACCAATAATGGTTAATAGAACACCTGTGACATGGTGGGATACATATAGTTAAATGTCCCAGTGGTTTTATGCACTATACCACCACTGGATCAAATTACTCAGTCAGAGTATAACAGCGAATAAAACAATGTTGAACTGCAGGGTGGTAGCATCAGGCCTAATTCTGTTTAATTTTAGTCAAGCCAGATTAATTTTCATATATTCCATATTTCCAGAGGTCGGTTTGGCTGCATTTAAACTTCTACTTCTCCTTAGAAGTTATTTTTTCATGAAAAAGAAGAATGGAAGGCTCTCAGCGACACTAAAATACTGACATTCCTTGTCTATAGACTGAGCAACTCATTAGAGGTCAATTGTTTATTATTAAATTTTAAAGTAAATTCCTTCACTATGAGTGTCACATGAAGCCATATAGGCAGGTCATTGTTTCCTCTATGTCCTCTGTTTTCCATTTGGAAGATTAACCATGGGGTAATAGATTAATAGTACATTTCTTAGGGAAACAGTTACTGTTGCCATGTTCTCCCCATTACTGTGTGGGTTTCCTTCAGGTTACCACATTTAGTACCAAAGAAACACAGATGAAATGAATTTGCAGCAAACAAGTGTTCATGAAACTTCATGAAAATTGCAAAAAAGTGCACAAAAAGACCCACAAGTTTCAGTTAGTAATAGTATGGTACTGTATGATGCCATTCTGTTCTCGGTTTAACCCAGGTGTTCTGGGTTACACCTTTGAGTTTGGGGTCTGCAGGTGTTTTGGGGTCTTGGAGAAGTTTTGACATGCAATGTCATTTGTGCATCAGTTTATTAGTCTAATATAGTTGTTTATTGTTTTTTGGTATATGCTGTGTCCATGTAGGTTTCTTCCGCGTTCTTCAGCTTTGCCCATCCCACACATGTCAGTAGGCGAACGACTGAATACTCTAAAATGCCACTAGGTGTGATATATAGTACTCTGCGATGTACCAGATTGTGTTCCTTGCTCACAACAGATGTTCTTGCGATAGGCTCCTGATCCACCTCAACTGTAACCAGGAGACAATTGTTATTGAAGAAACCAATGGATGAATAACATCTAAACTGTTCACCTTCTGATCTGTGAAAGCTGCAGACCATCGCTTAAAACTTCAGGAAAATATCATTTGACTGTGATAGTAGTTACGCCCTTCCAGATTGAACAATATCTAAGTTTGGTTTCGGGTGTAGACCAGTGTGGCTGCAGGGAAGACCACCACTCATCCCAGTGATCAAATACGGTACCTAGAGTCAATCCACAGAAGGCTGCTGGACAGCCACCGTGCATCTGGCACTGGGAAAAGGGACATGTACTGTATATTTTGAGTGAACAGAGGATGTGCAGACACCAGCAGACATTCTTATGAACATTTTTAACACCACCCTGAGCAGCGCCAACATTCCATGGTGCATCAAGACCACCAGTCACACTCATACCTCTTCATCTCCATGAATAGCTTTGAAAAGGTTGTCATCAAGATCCTGCTCACTGGAACCTCAGCAACCGTTCAAGTATCATCCTAACTGATCAACATATGATGTCATGCTCGCCACTCTCCACCTGGCCCTTACCTTCCAGGACAAAAAGGACCCTCAGAGTACTTTCGACATGAACACATCCCTCTGTGCCGGGACCCTGTCAATCCAGATCTCTAACATCACCCCACTAAAGCAGCATTATACTGACTTTTATATTTAATTTCACATCTTGATTAAACTGCTGCTAAAACAACATAAGCAACTGTACTATACTGGCCACCTGCATTTTTGCTGCTTACAGCATCAGTTATTATATTGTAATATCATTTTGCAATACATTCCCATATTAGAACAAATGTACTTGTCAGTGCTTGACTCTTCTTTACTCTTTACAGAATCACACACTGTTTATACACACATTTACACACGTCCACAGTGCAGTCTCTTGTACACCTGCAGCCTACTGTGTCATCGGTACATGGTTGAAATGACCACAAAAAGTCACTTGATTGGACTTTAAGACATGAATCATCCTCTGGTTATGAGTATCATTATTATTATGAATCATGCAGCAAAACATTACATTACAGCATGCACCTACACAGCAACCTAAAGTTAAGCCAAGGCAGGGGATTATTTTTGTTTCAGATTCATAGTGTTGACATCTTCATGATGCAAGGCTTTAAAAAAAGAGACAAGCTTTGTACAGAGACATATCTGGCACCTGTGAAGGGTGACAAAACTATCGTTAAATAAAACCATGAGTGATGACTCCAGGGACACTGCAGGTGTTAATAAGAGCAAATCATAAAAATTAACATCTTTATCATCCTGTTTTTTGGCATATGCTTCCTATAATTTTTATAGGAATAATCTCATGGTTAAAATCGCTCACGCTTAACATATGCGTAACTGTTTTTCATGGTCTGTTGCACGAGCGCTTTGCCTAAGTTCACCTCTGAGAAGAATCTGCGCTGACATTGAGCAGGAAATCAGCAAAAGGGCTATGAAAAGTCAAACTGGCTTGGTCCTCAGACTGTGAAAAATCGCTGCTGTAAATTTCGCGAGCGGTGTTAATATAAATCCACAGCGCTCATAAAAACTTTCGGATGCAGATCATTGTGTTTCTTGGCTTTGAAAGTGACCATCAATCACGAAGCTTAAGGTCTAAAGCTCATCCTGCCTCACAACATCCAGTCCTTGTGCATCTTTATGTCTTCTAGTTCCAATTATAAAATGTATTTTATATATCACCATAAATCATATCTCATTGGTTTGTGCTGTAAATAAAAACCCATGCAAAGATGTTTTTTTGTTTTGTTTTCCTACAGTATTCTTAAACAATAGGACAGACATGTCTTTAAGGTTTTGGCACGGGAACATACTTGTCCTAAATCTTTTCCCCATTTAAAACATATCGGTATCAGTAAAAAAAAATGATCTGGTATCATTATATATTTTCACCGACTACCTTGATGACACTTATGGTGCCACCTAAAATGTCTACCATATAGATGCAAAGGGCAAAGGATTCATTTATAAGTCGTGTGCCCTAACATAAACGCTATCTGTCAGGTAGTGATAAATTTAAAATGAACTAATGGTCCACTTTGAGGTGTGGGTGGTGCTTGGCCTGCGGTTTCTCAGAAGCTCCGGCCTTTCAGCAGAATCCGCGCTGTGATACACATCATAAAGGACCTGTACACTTTTTTTCATATTCAGGTTGGCTCATGCTTGGACATATGAGTTGAACAGCAGTGCATTGTCCTTAAATAGAATAGAAATTTGTCCTCCACAAGGCAATCTCACGTTCAACCTGAATTCAAGTGTCCACTTTGATTTCATGAGTAAATTAAGGCTTAATTAAGTGGCTAATTTAGATATATTCAAGCACGTTTGCACATTCACTACCAGTGAAAAGTTCAGACACGCCTTCTAATTCTGTGATTGGTAAATGAACGTCTCCTCTACAGCAGGGGTAAGTTTTAGTCTTGCTTTCCAGGGAAAGTCTTCATGAGAGCCAGTTACATCATGGTGCTTGATGGGTTTTGCAAATGCACTTGACAATGCTGTTCCCGCAAGAACTGTTCCAGAACAGCTGACCTTCGTGTCTTAAAATAACAACTGACTGTTGCTGTTGTTGTTACTTAATTACCCAATGCCATATGTGTTATTTCATAGTTTTGAAAAAAAAAATAAAAAATCCAGTATTGTTGTAGAATGTAGAAAATTAATAAAAAAGTGTACATCAACGTACACGTGTGCAAAGATGAAGATTGTTCTTCTCTATGCAGCTCACACTTATCAAACAAATTTAGGGCTAGTCAGCATAGTTAGCAATCTCATCTTTCTAATGTTTTATTCTGAAGATTTTTTAAAGTTATTTTAATGGTACATTATGATATTAAAGATTTTTTATTTGTTTTAATTTGATTTATGTTAATTGAACTTATCAGTTTAATAAGACTGGAGGGAAAAAAAATCTTGCTTCAGATACATTAGTAAAATTTTCATAAATGTTAATTTTCCACAATCACACTGATTAATCTTCGCCGACTATTCTAATCTAGATATAATCGTCTTTGCCATTCGCTAAAAGTGCACTCGACTTGTGAGTGAGAAGTTAGCATGTGCGTGGTCCGATGCTAAGCTGTAGTTCCATCACTCATGCAAACATGACAGTAAAATGCACATTAGTGTCATTTGGAACAGGCGAGCACATGAGTGGATGTATGAATGTTTGCCTTTGTAAGTCATCTCACCGCTCGGGGGCCCGCAGTTGCGTTGGCACGTTTTGGATCAGCTGGGGTGGCTTATGTTAGGTGTTTCAAAGCGACACGACCCTTGCGGCAATCAATCAGTGCCCATGACAGCGCTGGTGTTCGCTGACTCCAAGGCCACGTAGCTACTTGCCTCTGTCATGAGCCTCGGCTGGCTCTTGGAGCTATTCGGCCGAGCGTATGACCCAGTTAGGTAACTGCTGATCGCTTCCACAGGCTCATGCTGATGTTCGCTCACACTGGTCCTGCACATGCATGTAGGCTCTGCTTTAGACCATATTCATTTATGTCTTCTTTTAAAAACTACACTTATCATTTATCAAAGACCTTCAACATTGACAACAAATGTATTCATTCTTTAAAAAGAAAAAAACAATCTTATATGCTGACTGCTACCAGTCATGCCATTCTCTCTCTCTTTTTTTTTTAAACCACACAAAGCTATCGATCCCACCACAAGGTTAGCATGTCATCTTCCATAATGTCTGCTGTATAGTAACTTGTACTTTGCATTAATCCTTTAGAGCTTTACATGCCATGTCAGGAGATTGATGCGCCTAAGCCACGCAATCCCTCGTCATCATTCCTCGTGTCCTAGTGTAGGTGTGCTCTTCACAGTTTAATGATCACAGAATGTCTTATAGAGATAAATTAATGGAAACTGTAAGTGTTTAAGCGTACCAACAACAACAACAACAACAAAAAATCAGCATAAGTGCCAGAAAATGTTTTATGCTCCAATGCATCATTTCTTCAATTCCTCCCAAAAAGTTTCCTAAACTTTTCTTATCCAATTATTTCCGTTTAGTAACAAATGAAGGAAATAAGACAAAACGACAAAAAGACATTTCTCCCTCTCATTACGCACATTACGCGTATTTCTTTCAGAGAAAGAAAAGAGAACATGAGAACTGCTGACAAGCCCAACTATTGGACATAAATGTCATGTGATGCTTGCCTTTAAAGTGTTCAATTCCATGCATTAATTTCAATGCATTAAACATCCTAGTCACGCACCAAGCATATAAAACGCAACGGTTTAAATCTTGGGTATTGGGTTTAGTTGTCGATCACGACCTTTTTGCATGTTGGAGCGCAGAAAATGCAATTTATTACGATTCCCAGCAGCGTGGCATGCTTTGATAGGTGTCAGCTGAGAAATGTAGCTTGCTTGTAGTGTGGCGATGACACACACCTCGTCCTAGCCCATGACCTTCTGAAAAGGCATTCCAGCTCAAGATAACCAATCTCTTCACAGTTTAATGATCACAGAATGTCTTATAGAGATAAATTAATGGAAACTGTAAGTGTTTAAGCGTAAAAAATCAGCATAAGTGCCAGAAAATGTTTTATGCTCCAATGCATCATTTCTTCAATTCCCAAAAAAAAGTTTCCTAAACTTTTCTTATCCAATTATTTCAGTTTAGTAACAAATGAAGGAAATAAGACAAAATAAAAACCCAGGAGGAATTGTGTCAGTTTGATATCTGCAATGACCGTCTCAAGCTACACAGTGTAGTTAGCACTGCAACTATTCATGTAAGCTTGAATATTAGTGTGGAATTTGAAAAAAGCTTGTAAGTTAGCATGTTTCCTTTGCAGGATACCATGAATTGTAATAGCTAACAAAATTGCGTAGCATGTCAGATTTTTGCTAATCATAAATATTTTTTTATCTACATGATATTTTACTTAGCAAATTTACAGGTTAAATGATGTTTTTAGCAAAACAGTGTAATTGCTTTATGATATAAAGCATCTACTAATAGCTAAAAGTGGACATACAGTATTATGCAAAACTCATACATATTACGTATTATGCAAAAGGCTTTTAGACATTCAGATGGATGTGTTTTGTGTGTGCACAAAAAAAAATATGCTTACTGCTTTTTTGTACTTTTTCCATTTTTGTATTGTCTGGGGTTTAAAAAAAGCCAATTAGATTCTCCCCTAATGTAACCTCATACTGTATAAGAAGATACTCTCCCCTGGCTTGTTTCTCAATGTAGCTGGTGGGGTGTGGCTTGGTGGTAGCTCATTTGCATAGACACTGAAATGGCGTGTTTGGAAGAGGAGTAAAATAAAGGGAGTTTGAGGACTGAAAGGATGTGTTATCTGAGGGTATTTCAGTTGGAACATTAACACACACTTTTATCGGAGCTGTGTTAACGTGTTAAAGTTGTTTAAAAAATACAGGACCTTTAAATAACTAACATAACTTATCACATGCGAACGTAACATTAATTTAATTTTATTTAATGAAAATGTACGTATTAACACTTGCATACGTTTAACTTAAGTACATTTTTGGCTAGATACTTCCACTAAAGTGTAATTTCTCTGTGATTTTTCCACCCTGACTGTACTCTGTATATGTCATTGTCTTTCCCTTTTACCCAATAAGGCATCACAGGCATCTGGTCATTCTCGAGGTAAGAGTGTGTGGGTGTTTTAGCTCCAGCCACGCTTCAGAGTCTGCGCTATCGATCCCAAGAGCCGCTGCCTGTTGCCAGCTTCTGCAAAAATCTGTTGAAGCAGATATCAAAGACATAAAAGACCGCACAATGCCATCTAAATGCTTTTTTTTTTTCTTCTAAACATTCTTGCTTGATTTACACCAGTGTTTTTTTCTCTCAGGTTTTTAAGTGTTTTGAGGTCTGCTTAACAGATTGTTGCAATGATTTCTGGGAAGACAGAATGAGGCTTGCATGCGTTTAAATAGCAAAAGAATGAAAGCTCAGTAGATCAAATCCAAAAAAGCGATGTCATTGGATGACTTGGTTAGATATTTCGTTACTCGAATATTTTCATGTATGTGAAATATTTTCTGGCAACGCTTTAAAGCACTCGGATATCTTATCACGATAAAAGTAAAAAATATCTTAGCGTCACGCAACACTGTAAAACTTGTTTTTAAAAAGTGTCAAATCTTACATAGTTACTGCGTTAAATAACGGCATTGATACAAGATACTTGGCATTTTTAGCATTATTTGGTTGCATAAATAAAACAATAAATCATTAAAGCAATAAATAGAAATGAACCATACGATACAAGCTGGTTTATCTAGACCAGTAGAGCACAAATTCAAATTTAATTGATCTATTCACAAGCTTCTGCAAATCGAATATTAATTGTAAATATATTTCACTTAAGATTAGTTCAGTTCAGACTCTGTACTGAGGACAACAAAAGATCCACATCAGAGCTCTTAGTGTTTTCAGGTTTAAAGATAAAATCGGTGATAAAATCTGGTTTCAGTTTTTTTTTCCGGATGTTCAGAATTGCTTTTGCATCACGTTTCATTCACAATAATCAAGTCAGCATGGAACATCTAATATGATTTTGATTGCTGTAACAAAAAAGTACATATAAAAGTAAAATGATAAAATATCATAAGAGGCCAAATCAGTGTTCAAAATATTAGAAAAAGTTTTTTTAAACATGATTAGCACAAAGTGCCTGTGCACCACAACAGTTGCAAATTTTTTTCACGTAAATGCTTCTGATATAAGAGCAAATCAAAGCGGGACTTTTGATTGTGCAGAATAACAGAACAATGCTATGAGAGTAAAAACTCTTAAAATAAAAACTCTTTATTTCTTTTTTTTAAATTTATCACTAGTGCTTGGATACCATCAAGATAGAAAGTTTTCTCCGTACAACAGAGCCATGATCGGTCACGATCACGACGAAGGGCCTCTTAGGAACTTCTTTACTGGCCCAAATCGCTGGAAATGGAGGTCAGGACTGTATGGGGCATGTGGCAATAACTCCAAGTCGAGTTCCTGTAATGTGCAAGTGGTGTTGGTGAATGATTGTGTGTAGATTTCCCACAGACAGATGTGTCTCTTCCGCCAGGTGCGACAAGTAATCAATCGAATTTCAACTATCAGACGTTCTACATGCTGAATGTTCATGGGAAAGGCCGCAGTGGGCCCCGAGCCACCTCGGCCAGGAGTCCAGCAGTGAAGAGTCTCATCACTGTACTATGCTTGATGTCTTCTGTAAATATCAATCGCTTTTTTTTTTGCTTTCATTCACCAGATATTACATCTATAAGTCCTGGTTTGATTTGAATGCCACTCACAGTTGCAAATTTCTTTTATTATGTTTTTTTTAAAGAATGCTGTTTTATTACACTAGTAGATCTTTTTTCTTTGTCTTATAAGAGAGACCAATAAATGTTTTAGATTTTTAACAGATTATTAGCTGTGCTATATGTATTTTGAAAATGTTCAAAATGTTGAAAAGGTATATCTAGCAAGTAAATTTATCTAATACTCATTTATAATCATCTTTATGAAGTAATTCTAAAAAAAGATATACGATTATTAATCCAATTTTGAAATATATTTCCAAAACAATCTTGAACTTGCCATGAAATTCTCCAAAATTAAGCTAAATTCTATTGATT
>JAQQZT010000037.1:33987338-34007665 GCA_030068275.1 Clarias platycephalus | reverse complement strand
TCATTATCAATAAAGAAAAGCATGAATTAGAATAGGTACTTTCCTATTATTTTCCACTAATTTCCTCCCGTTCATTGGGCCCCACCTGTCATGTCTGTATTCCCCACTAGTGGGGCGCGCCCCACACTTTGAGAACCACTGGATTACAGTGATGTGTCTTGCTAGTGCAATTCTACTAAGTTCAATTTTAAGTTTCATTTTATACTTTTATCCTCCTACCCTCTTATTTATTAATATGCGAGTTAACACTCTTAGATGTTCCTGTACCAGTCATGCCTCTTGCTGCTGCTTTTACAAGCGTTGCTGGTGCAGGTGGTCCATACCTCGAGAGCCTGAACGGCAGCCTAATGGGACTGCCCTAGTCAAACCGGATGTCCGACTAATATTAGTGAATTATTTTTAGGTGGGTGGTGCTGTTACAACAAAGAGACCTGCGATTCCAGATATAAAAATATCCCTCGCTTGATGAGCTCAACTGACTGGCCTCAGACACGCAAAGGTAGGATGCTATCTGTCACTTTCTGTAGCTTTAACATGCAAACCAACATTTAGTCTTTCTCTCAGTCATGAGGCTTGTGAATCTATGTGTGTGTGTGTGTGTGTGTGTGTGTGTTTTAGGAACTGGAATCCTATCTCCGCAGGCTGATGAGAATCCACACTGGTACAATGCCAACATTGTGTAAGTGCATCAAAAGTGTAATAGTAAAAACAGGTGTTGAGGAACTGAGGACAACGTACAGTGTATCTAATGTAGTTATCTGTGTTTTGTGAGCAGGTTTGTCCCCTATTGTTCTAGCGATGTGTGGAGTGGGAACAAACCAGCAGCAAAAACTAAACAAGCGAAAGAAACAGGTGATTATCTTCTATTAATATATGGGTAGAAATTTGTCTAAAGTTTCCGTGAATTTAATGTTTTTATTGAAAAATTATTACATTTTTTAAATGACAAACTTTCATAAACACCTCACTTACAGCGCCCCAACAAAAAGCAAACAGAGTATACAGTCTACAACAAAAACACATATAGAAGTCCATAGAACTGTCCACATTATTGTCAAAGTTTTGAGATGCTTTTCTGCTCACTGTGGTTGTAAAGAGTGGTTGTTTGAGTTCCCACAAACTTCTTGTCAATTTCAACATGGCCATTGTCCTCTTACCATTCTGTGTAAACCCTACCGGCTGCTTTATGTAAAAAAAATCCCAGGAGATCAGAAATACTCAAACAAGCACATCTGGCACAAACACCCATGCCAAAGTCCAGGTCTTCACTCAGATGCTTGATGGGAAAATTAATTGTAGCTTTGGAACTGCATCTTTTTTTATTTTTATTTTTTTAAACTCTTTTTATGTTTGCGTTTTTCCATGTCAGAGTACTCCTTCATGGGATCTGTGATCATTCGGGAGCTGATCAAAGATCTTGCAACAAGAGGACTGAAACAGGCCAAGGTGGTGATGCTGGCTGGAACGAGGTAATAACTAAGGACACTAACTAGAACACAACAAAATAATCTGACATATGGTTTTCAATTGGTTTATATGAACCATCCTCTATAGAAACCACTTTGAACGGATTGTAACTATTGAAATTTAAACGTTTTTAATGTTATCTTATGGGAAATGAATCAACGCGCACTCCTTAATCCAATCAGAATTAAGATTTGAACAGCGCTATGTTGATTGTTTTATTAAATGAAGTGGCTTATCAGAGTGGGAGCTATGTCTATGATCGTATCTTGTTACGCTTTGTAAGGCCAAGATACACATCAGTAGCAGCGCAACTCATTATAGCTGTCAAGATACATTTAGATCCCAATTACACGTTACTGGAAACAATAGACACAATGGCACTCTGAACAGAGGGCTACGACGCTTTCTCCATGTATGGACCAGCTTCTTGCTGGCACCATCCGAGCAGCACACATTACCCTGGCAGGAGCTCTATTTTCAGCTGGTGCTGTCGTCCACTACGAAGATGTATACCACTATGACATAAGATTTATGTATATCCCTCCACAATGGGATGCTGAATTCTGGAGATTCCTCCCAGATTAGCGGCATGTTTGGTCGGCCAAAAAAAGAATGCACAGCCACGCACGCAGTTATCACACCAATGAGACATCTCAAGTTCTCTTCTATCGCAGTTGGGATCAAACATATTCATTCTGTCTTACCTGCAGTGCTGGAGGTACAGGTGTGTTGCTGAACATTGAAAAGGTGGCTAGTCAGCTAGAGCAACTTGGTGCAGATGTGCAGGTTCGAGGCTTGGTCGATTCCGGATGGTTTCTGGAGAGCAAGCAGCAAAAGGCTCAAGAGTGTCCAGACAGTCTCTCTTGCACTCCAGTTGATGCGATCAAGAAAGGGTTACGGTAAAGTCAGAAAAATGTTCTCTTGTATGTTCTTTCCTTAGTTCTGTAACTTTTATATGAGAAAAACTCATTCATTTTTCCATAGAATGTGGAGTGGAGTTATCCCTGAGAAGTGTAAACAGCATTACAAGCGAGGAGAGGAGTGGCAGTGCTTTTTCGGACACAAGCTGTACTCTTTCCTGAGCTGTGAGTTTGCGTACTCAGAAGCAAGTATAAAATATTTAAGGGGTTCGATTCGGTGAACATTTGATGGATGTGGTTTTAGTCAATTACTGTACTGTGGTCTGTTGGTCTTAAAAGGTATTTTTCTTGATCCAAAATGGTCATAATTCAGGCTTTGCAGCAATGAGATCAGATTTAAAGATCAGATGTAAAATTCAGTGAGTAAAATCTGTTCTTGGCAGCTCCGTTGTTTGTGGTTCAGTGGCTCTTCGATGAGGAACAGTTGCGTCTGGAGAACATTTACATGGGCGCACAATCCCTTTCCGAGCAGCAATGGACCTACATGCAGAATCTCGGGAAAGAACTGAAAAACTCCCTTAAAGATGTGACGTAAGTTGTGTACTCATACTGTATAGCTACTCTACAGTACCTCAAACAATACAATCTATAGAAGAAAATAGTTCCAGCTTTGAACAGTGCTTCATTAAACATGTACAATAGTTTAGATAAGCTACAATGTGGTTTCTATAGAAAGACTTATGCAATAGATAAGCCCTTCCCAACATGTTTTTTTCTTTTCCAGCGCTGTGTTTGCCCCATCCTGCCTGTCTCACACACTGATCACTAAAAGGTAAGGACACTGCAGGCTCGCACAGTGAGCTCATGCTGCTGTTTTTGGCCGCACATCCATCATGTCACATTCCGAATGTCGCCAAAATGCCACCTCACACTTTCACACACCTAGCCTGTGGCCCCTCGCGGAGCGTAATGATAGCACGGACCACCCGGTGTTTATGTGAGTCACAAAATGACCTCATGATTTTATTTGTACGCGTTACAAACACATTTAATATTAAATTAAACACATTCAACTAACCAAATAGGTGCAATGAAAGTTACCTAACCATGTTCTTCTGATTGATCATATGGTGCTTGAACCTGTCTTCACCACTTCCCAATCTTATTCCAGTAACTGGTTGGACTTCCAAGTGAAGGGCACGGCTCTTAGTCGTGCTCTTCAGTGCTGGGACAGAAGTCTTCAAGAGGCCAATAAAAACAGCAAGACACCACTCAAAGGCTGCCCCTTCCACCTGATCGACACGTGCCAGTGGCCTCAGTGCAACCCGACTTGTCCTGCGCTGATCGACCAGGCCACGCAGCAAGAGATGACCCTGCTCCAGGTCCTGGCTAGCATGGGAGTGGACCTGCAGAAACTTGGTCTGGACACGCGGCGCGATAGCGGCGCTTCCTCCAGCATGATCAGCAACGGTGGCTAAGCAATGATAGTTGCTAAGGTGATAGGAGAGTTTGCTCAGTGGCGACCTTTAGAGTCACTCTTTTGTGTTCTGCCAAAAAGGTTGAGAATGACTTTGAGTATGTTTCTGGATTTCTGTGCCGAATGTGTGCAAGTAGGATGGATTTTTGCACGTGAAGCATGATGTAATGATTATGTATCTAGACACAGTTAATCCATAGTTAACCTGCAACTTGTGTATGAAGAAATTAGATTGATGGGTCATTTTTAAAAAAAATATTATTGTTATTGTTTCACCCAAACTGCTTTATTCAATCAAGACATCTTCGTACAGGAAATGCATTGCATCAAGGGGAAGGAGAGCGTGGGGTGGTAATTCCGGGAAATTCTAGAGATTTTTCAGGATTAGATTTTTTCATCTACACTCTTGGAAACTACTCCATACTGTACCTGAGGTGCATGACATGTTCGGGGTTGGTAGCATATATTGGTTGCCTGATAGTCAAACAGAAACAGCATACATAGTTCTTATCTATTTATTATCTTTTGTCCTAGTTGAGAAGAGTGTGATATGCTTTTCAGTTATGAATATTCACTGGTATTAAATGCCACATAGTAAGATTATTTATATATTCATTTCACATTTTCCTGTATGTACTAAATATAAAACATACAGTATTGCATTATTATGAATGTAAATCTTTCATATGTAAGCCATTGATATTTATAAGCTGCTGAACACTAATAAATGTGTAACAATAGCTGCAGTGTCATTTTTGTCTCTTTAAAACTGTTTAACTTAATGTTTATTTTGTGTATTTAAAGTTCATTTCCCTTTTTTATATTTCCCTTTTCTGTTTTATAAATAGCAAATCAGAAATTATTCACATTTACTCCATCACTACAGCGATTAGAAATTAAGTGATTATACATGTGCTAAATATCCTGCAGTTATAAATATCTCCGACGTTAAATGCAATTGGTCGGACGTTTGTGAATGTAAATCCCACGACAGTCAGTTACAGACCCAGGAGTAATTTCATTGAACCATGAACTTTCTCTCCAATTTTTTCAGAGCTCAGAAGCAAAGAAAATGTGATGTGAATCACTGGGTTTTGTGCAATCATGCCACCGCATACACAGATCTGTTCCACGTAGGAGGGTGATCAGATTTAGCTACCGTTTTTTTTTTTTTTTAAAGAAAATTGTCTACTTTCTGTTCCTCTGAAATATGTTTTTCTGACTTTCGGTTCCTTTTTCTGTTTTTGGGGAAAATGTGCTAAATAAATAAATAAATAAATAAATAATTTATTTTAAAAAAATCTTATTTGAACTAAAAGTTCTGCTTGCAGGTGGTATGTAAGTATTTAAATAAGTAGTAGTATTAGTAATAATAATAATAATAATAATAATAATAATAAAATTTAAAAATAAAGGTAAATAAATTCTTTAAAATAATGCAGGTACTAGAAAAACATTGTAAACGTAATGTTAGGCCTATAATGATGATGATGATGATGATGATTATGATGATGATGATTAAAAAATAGATGGAAAATGTTGTAAATGCAGATACATTCAAGTAATGGAAAAATATTTTGTATGATATATTATATATAAAATATATATTTCTACTTTTCTATTTCTATATTTCTAAAATTATACAAGTATAAACCTGCATAAAAGAATAAACATACAGATATTTAACAATATACAAGTAATATGAGACCAGCTACTCATACTACTACTACTAATTTAATAATAATAATAACTAGGGTTAGGGTTAGGGCTAGTTTTAAAGTAACATTTAGATATAATAAAAATATATAAAAATGTAAATGTTTTTTTATCAAGTTGTTATTTCTTTTTTTTTATATTTATTATCAGTGGTAGACAGAGGCTGTTATTAGACTCACAAATGAAAGTGTTTTTTTGCTCAGGTGAAAGTGGCTTGCAGAAAGGAAGTTGTAGTTTTTTTTTTAACTGATTCTCTTTTTCTCTTTGATCTCTGTGTCTTGGTATCTGCAGTTCTTAAAGACTTTTATCTAAGATCACACCTACAGGCACTAACTAAAAGCATAGTATTGTTTGATGAATTGAATTAATTGAATCTATAGTTTTTATTTTTTGCATTTAATTTTTTTTCTTTTTGTATTCTTTTTTTTTTTTTTTTGCATATTACTGCAAATGCATGTAGGATTTTTCATGCTGAACATGATGCCTTGCAGAAAAATGCTATTTAAGTTTACAGTGTTCCAGAAATAATGTTATAGGAAAAAGAAAACTCTGCAAACACGTCCACATGAACACAGATTTGCACTGTTTTGGAGTGCAGAGTGCTGGCGGCATGGTCACATGACTCACCTGGATTGTGGTCACAGCACATTTTCCTGTCATCGCCCCTTTCCTTAGCAGCACTCGAGTACACACACCAACCACAGCTGCATGGTGCAACCAAGTGTGTACCTGTGCACACCCAAAGCTAAGGTTAGGATGGGGGTAATTGATGAGAGGAGTGGGGGTTGGTGCAAAGGTTTTTTTTTCTTCAAGAAAGCATTGAAACCACGACTGTTTGACAGTGTCGCTTCCTGGTTTTTCATGTCGAGTTGTAATTTGTGTAGCACATGAACAGAGGTGTGATTTTGTGATCACACACACACAGATGTTCAGATTAGGGTTTGGGTTTGGGAAAGTTTTGTTATCAACTTATTACAAAGACTTACACAAATAATTCATTGAAGCATTTCCTTTGACCCTGAAACTTATGATTTGTGGTTTTTCTTCTCATTTTTTTTTTATGTTGCAGTCTAATTTTTTCCTACAGAGCCCTGTTGGTGGTGAGATTACTTATTGATAAAACTACCAACTTATTAACACGTGGGAAGAAGATTGTTACGACACGGAAAACAAATCACTTGTTTGTGCCCAAGATCAAACTTTAAGTTAAGAAAATGGAGATTTTTCTTTTACCATGTGATCATTTTTACTTACATTCTCATTTTCATTTTTTCAAGAGTTTCCTTTCTTTTCTTTTTTAAAATTTTATTTTTATCAGTGTCATATTACTGAAAATCCATTTGGAGGTTAGTGTGTTTGAGGCGAGAGAGCAGGACAGACTCAATCCTAAGCCTTTAAAGACTAAAGCTCCACTGCACTGCTCTCTTTAGGCATAGATAAAATGGTAACCATATCAACATGGCACTATAAGTAATCTAGGAAACTGTTAATTAAAAAAAAAAAATCTAACATGCAAATGAAAGATATTTAACCTAAAAGAATCTACAGCAAACAAGTCTGTGACATCACTGAAGATCATGTTAATTTCAAAGGTTTACTCAGTAATTCACAGAGCTGCTTCTTTTTCCTTTAGATAGTGACTTCTAATTCTTAGGTATTCGCTTGATTTAAATATGGATCACATCATGCTGAAAACACAGCCTACACGTGAACCACAGCTGCATACACGAAACCAAGTGTGTACCTGTGTGCACACATGTCTCAGACAGGGGGAAGGCTAAAAAAAAAAATTTAAATTAAAAAAACTTATGTAGTGTTGATTTTCCCATGTGGTCAAAATTTATTTTCTCTGCCCTACTTTATATCGCTGTGGGAACTGTTACATTAGACAGCTTAGCAGCTGCACCAGGTTAACCCCGTGTTATTCGGTTGATTTACTAGAGAATCATTCCTTACAACTATTTGGTACTACTATGATGATGCCAGTGCCTGATGCTGGTACACCCAGGCTTGTCTTGGCCAGAGATCATTCCTGATTTTTTTTATTTATTCTTTTTTTTCTGTACTTCTTCTGTTGAATACGGCAGAATATGGTCACCATTAAGACTGAACCAACAGTTTAGGCCAAAATCTCACCATGTATATATAATCTTATATAATCTTTCCTACATACCATAGATTTGTACTCGCTTCTGCTGTAATCAGAAAGACTTATTCCAGGAGTCTTATTCACATTCTGCAACACACGAAAAAGAGCTGCGTCTTAATCCTCTAAAGCAGGGTTCCTCAACACCAGTCCTAGAGTGAGTTTCCATCACACATCTGCTCCAGTGCAGTTGATTCAACTAATCTGTTCGTTTTACTAGTTCACTTGGTGTGCTTAGATGTTCCTGTGCTGGACACTGGCCGTCCAGGACTTGGAGTTGAAGAACCCTGCTCTAAAGGTTTCTTCTTCACATTGCCTTCGGAAGGTTTGCTCAGCACAGTGTGTGAAAGTTCAGAATGTTGTAACCAGTATGACCATAGTCACAACGTTATCCTGATAGGGTTATACTGGTGGGTTTCTATGCTTACGTATTTACTGCCTGATATGCAAATAAAACAGCTAAGTGTATTTTTATAGTTGTAAGGTGTCACCGCTAGAGGGCACTGGGCGCCCGAAATCTTGTTTTGTGTAGTTTTTGTTTTTTAGACTCAGTTTCCCAGAAGGCACCTCGGTCAGGTGATGAGGTAGCTCAGCCTTTAGCGTAGTTAACCTCGGTCAGGTGATGAGCGTAAACTAAGCCTCTAGCGTAGTTAGCCCCTAGTAGGATTAGCCTATAGGAGGCTTCTTGTGCGTGAGTATGTTTAGTTCTTAGTCTTTATAACTACTAACCGTTGAACTACTAACTTGCTTAGGCCATAGTTTGTCTAGTCTTCTAGTCTGATTAGATCTTAGTCTGTTTAGCCACTAACCTGTTTAATTCTTAGTCTTTCATACCTAGTTTGCTGTGTACCTGTTCGTCCCTTGGGTCTCTGGCTACTAGTCTGTTTAGCAACTAGTCTGTTTAGTTTAGCAGGGTGGATAACAGCTAGTAGGCCTAGTCAAGTCCCTTGTGTGTTTAGTCCCCAAGTCTGTTTAGTCTTGTCTGTTTTGTGTCCCATGTCTGTTTTGTATACTAGTATGTTTAGTTTATTATGTTTATTCCCTAGTCTGTGTGTTATGATTTGATTACTGTTTTGTTTGAAACATGCTCCAGCAGTAATGCTTTTTTTTTTTTTTTTTTTAAATTCATCATTAAAAGACTTGTAAGCCCTTCGTTTATGCCACGCCTTCAAGCCCAGCACAACACCAGAGAACATGACAATAGTACAAAAAGACCAGAACTTGGGATTTAGGCCTCGGACTGAACTGAAACATCTAAAACGCAGATTTCTTTCTTTTTTTGCAGTAAAAGTAATGACACAACAGGGTATACATAGACTAAATTAAATGAAGGAGTAACACAGAGATAAAACTACAACAGAAAAGTCAGCTGTGTTTGAGCTGTCCCGTTCTATGTTCATCCTTTCCTGCCGGTGCTTTGTCATGTGTGCATAATCGTTTGTGTCGTTCTTTCAATGTCAAGTGTGCAAAGTAGTTCTCAGGTCCTCATCTTGATCGTACTTCCTTTCTCACATATTTTTCTCATCTCTTTTTAAATACAAATTATCTTGGATTTTTTTTTTTAACATAAAAGTTCTGGTTTTGCCTTCATGAAGCACACACCAAGTTGCTCCTCTGTCTCTTCATTTGGGGAATTTTTCTTTTATTTTGATAAATAATTCAACAATTACAACTAAAATTGTTGCTTTACTTCATCAAAACATCACCACTATACTTTTTTTGCTACTACAATTAACATAAATTCTGCCATCTTCGTCTTCAAAGTTTTTTATAATTTTTTAATAAATGGGATAAAATTTTAGCCACAGAAAACAGGATGTATTTTTGTAGAATAGAGTAGTAGAGTAGAAAATTCATAATCGGTTACATAAGATAGCATACATAAACTTTGTACAGATAAAGTCTTATTTTCATTGCTTGTTTTTCTCGAAACAGTATGAGGCGAGATTAAAACCCTTTCCTCTGATCGTGGCTTCAAAGACCGGAGATGTGGTTCCACAATGAGCAGAGGGGGAGAGAAAAAAAAACCGTTTCTGATCACAGCATTCTAAGCAGAAGTGCGGCAGACGCCAGACACACGCTCATTCAACAACAATGGTCTCATTCACGGGTGAGTACAAACCTTTAAAAAACAAATAGCTAAATGTTCTAAAAAAATTATGTATCTCTGTAGTCTTTGTCTGCTATTAGTTTATTCATAATAAATTTATTTAAATAGATTTTATATATATATATATATATAAATGAAATTATACAAATATTTAAACTACAATGCACGTGTTTACTGGAAGAGAGTTACTACATAAAGTTTTGATTAGAAAATTCCATTTATGATCTAGAAACCATCCATTTTCTAATTTGTGTTCTCCTACATCTGCAGTCGTAGGTCCCGTCCTGTTGATGTGGTCCTGCCACTTTCAGGTAACACATTTAGCAGCATGAGGTTGTGCATGGCTGCACATGCACTACTTCTACCTTTGGCTGATCTTCTTGTAAAGATATTAAGGCACATTCTGCAATAACACAATGATGTATTCTTATTATGAAAGGTGTTGAAGCACTTGAGTAAATTTGTGTTTTACCCCATATTTTTAGACAAGTTGGTCCAATGTGACGACTGAATCCACGACTGAAACAACTGACGATGACAGCACATTTGATTATGGCAATTTTGAGACGGTGTGTATGAAAGAATCCAATCGAAACTTCAGATCATGGTTCCTACCAACAATCTACAGCATCATCTGCATCCTGGCTCTCCTAGGAAACTTCCTGGTCATCCTGACTTATGTCTATTTCAAGCGGATTAAGACAATGACAGACATCTTCCTGCTGAACCTAGCTGTAGCTGACCTGCTCTTCGCGGTATCGCTGCCCTTCTGGGCCACCAGCATCATTACCGACTGGCTACTTGGAAGGCCTCTGTGCAAGATGATGTATGCCATCTACAAGATCACCTTTATCAGCGGCATGTTCTTGTTGGCCTGCATCAGCGTGGATAGGTACTTCTCCATCACCAAAGCTGTCTCCGCCCACCGCTGTCGTTCCAATGCCATTCACTACGGACGCATATGCTCTCTGGTCACTTGGGTGGTGGCTGTGTTATTCTCCTTGCCTGAGATCATTTACTCCGATGTCAACTCCAACAACACCTGCGTGGCGTATATCAACGGGTACCAGGAAGTCCGCTTCTCCATGGTGGTCACTCAGATGGCGCTGGGCTTTGTCCTGCCGGCGCTCGTGATGGTCTTCTGTTACAGCTGTATCATTAAAACCCTCATTCAAGCCAGGAACTTTGAGAGAAATAAAGCCCTAAAGGTGATCTTCGCCGTCGTGGCCGTGTTCATCGTCAGCCAGCTGCCGTATAACGTGGTGATGGGACTGAGCACTAACAAAAGCGCGGAGTGTAACTTCGATAACATGCTCCTCTATGCCATGGATGTATGCCAAAGCATCGCTTTCCTGCGCTGCTGTGTGAACCCTTTCCTGTACGCTTTCATTGGAGTGAAGTTTCGCAACGATCTGCTTAAACTGTTCAAGGTTCTGGGCTTCTCGACTCCCAGACATGTCATATACTCCGGTAAGAGAAAATCCTCTGCCGGGCTCGAAACTGACACCACTTCATTTTCCCCATGAGCCAGTGACTTTTCATCTTTTAATATATTTGCTTCATTGTTTCTGTATTAACAATTGTGGTAAATACTGTACATGAATTCTTTCCCTTTTTTCCATTATGTGCTTGCTGAACATTTTTTCATATTAACTACAATATTAAAAAAAAAAAAAAAAAATCAGCTTTTTCACATTTTTATGTAAACAAGGACTTTTTCAACTATAATATTCTACATGAAGTGCATTATTATATGTATGCATGAGAACATTTATTGATGTCTCTGTGTCAACATTTTACAATGTCTAAAATACAGAATAAACATTTTTTGAATGAACCAAATACCCCTGCTTGAACCCCAAACAGGCACGTTTTGCACATGCACAGAAAGGTCAGGAACTCTTTTTAGAAAAAAAAAAAAAAAAAAATCTGTTCTAAGATGCACTCTAACACAGTTTTGCACAGTTTTCATCTGCTAAGAAGCTTGCATGCAAAGTTGTGAAGAATGAAACAACTGAAAATTCACGCACCTCATATAGGTAGTAGATCTCAGAGAAGCCACTCTATTGTGAGTAGTTTCAAAAGTACTTTAATGAATGAAATCACATAACGTTATTAACAGGTGTTTGTGAAGAGTACGTTTTAAGAACTTAAATAAAATCAACATAAAACATTCAGTTATGTTCATAACTAACTGAGTTTACTATTAGGTTCATTTTAGTTACTAAATAACACTCTTTTATGAAATACTGAATAATAAGCTGTACACTAGGAAGCGTGGCGGCTTAGTGGTTAGCACTGTCGCCTTGCGCCTCCAGGGTCCTGGTTCAATTGCGTAAGAGTGTGTGCCCTGCGATGGATTGGCACAAGGATATGACATTTGTCATTAAGCAAGGTCACATTAGGAGTAAAAGACTGGAAAATTCAAAAGAGAAAGAAAGATGACAAAAGTTGAATAAACAGAATAAGGATTTAAGCTACTAACTATAACACACTATAACATTATCTAGAACTGTAGTGTACTTCAGTATATTTTAAACATGTTCCTCGGATATCGCTCTATTGCACTTTTTCAAAACTTTCAATCTGCATCTTGAAAGTTTAAACTGCACATTTGATGTCAATTTTTATATCGCACTTTGTTCTTTAATAATAAATAGGTGAAGAACAGTGACTCAGTCTTATACCAGATACACGTACACTGATTATAGCAGCGGTTCTCTATATGACATACAAGGGTGCGACAGACATGCTCTTTTCTTCCCTTATTTCTTTTGCCATCAGTCTGGAAAGAAGCTGTTATAGAAACCTGCTTTGTGTGTGATTGTACTGTCCAGTCTGTGGTGTCTGATTGTTGTGTGTTGTGCCCTTGTGCATGAGCAGAGAGTGAGCTGGGTTATGTGTATTTTCCTGCAGCGTTAAGTGTCCATGGAGAGGAGGTCAGCTCCAATGATCCTCTCTAAATCCTTTATGACTCTTTGCAGAGCCTTTCATTCTGCCAGGGTGGTGTTTCCAAACCACTCTGTGAGGATGCTCTCTATCCAGTAGGTCCTCGGTAGACCCGGCATGAGGTCACGGCGGCTGAGTCCAGCCTTCTTTACCAGCCTGTTGAAGTACAGCTGTTGCTGGGCCCTTTTCACTGTAACGATGGTGTTTTTGGTCCAGCTCAGTTTTTCCTGCCTCCTGAAGGCCCAGGATCCTTTGACGGTCAACCCTCTCCTCTCCCTCTCCCTTTGATGATGATATGCAGCAGGAGGTGGGGTTTGTTTCTTAAGTCTGTGATTATTTCTTTTGTCTTGTCTATGTTGAGGATTAGATTGTTTTCTTATTCAAAGACAGGAATGTTTTCGACCAGTTCCTTGTAACCGGATTCGTCCCCATTCTCGATGAGGCCCAAGATGGTTGTATCATCTGGGTATTTAATGATGACAGTGTTGTCCTGGATGCAGTGTTGTGTATTCAGGGTGTAGAGATTGGGGCTAAAGCAGCAGCCCTGTGGTGTTCCTGTGCTGATTGTAAGCTCAGCAGAGGCCTTGACACCCATCCTCACCACCTGTGGTCTGTCCATGAGAAAATCCACAATTCAATTACAAGAGAGAGCCGATACTCTTTATTGCATTATTGCATGTATACATATAAACTTTTACTGATCTTTGTGTAAACTTTTAATAATGTCTAAAATACAGAATAATTTTTTTTTTTTTAATGAACCAAATACCCATAGTCTTAGCTTGAAACTCAGACAGACACATTTTGCACATACACAGAAAGGGCAGGAACTGTAAAAAAAAAAAAAAAAAAAAGACAAAGAAAATGTTCTAAGGTGCACTCTTACACAGTTTGCATCTGCTCAAAGTTTGGATAAGCATGCAAAGTTAAAAAAAAAAAAAAAATGAAACAACTGAAAATGCATGCCTAACATAGGTAGTATATCTTTGAGAGGCCACTCTATTGTAAATAGTTTCATACCCTATACACTAAAGATAAAAGGATGTTACATTAATATTTGAGTTATAATAAGTTATATATTATAACTATATTGATTATTTTCCAATAAAAGCTATTGTACAATTATACAAGGAATTGATTCCTCTTACATCACAGCAGCTTGATTTAAGATTCAAGAGATTTTATTTGCCATTTGTACACATACCAACACTATAATTTTTTTTTGTGTGTGTGTGCATAAGCTTTCTGAGTCAGTAACTTAAAAAAAAGTACAGATATTGCACTTCTTAAAATTTTCAAGTTGCACTTTGTCTTGTATGTTTAACTGCACATTTGATGTCACAGTTTTTATATTGCACTTGATACTAAATAGGTGAAGGATAGTAACTCAGACTTATACCATATACACGTACATTGATTATAGCAGCGGGTCTCTATATTTAAGAGATTTAAAAAAAAATACCCAGATACATGTACACTAACTATAGCAGATATATATTTAAAAAAAAAAAAAAAAAAAAACAATACAAGGGTGAGGCAGACATGCTCTTTTCTTCCCTTGTTTGAATGATTACAGTGTTGTCCTGGGTGGTGGTGCAGTCATACAGTAGGTGTGCAGAGTTTGGGGATTGGTGAGGACCTGTGGTCTAGTGAGGATGGGAGAAATATTGCTTTTCCAGGCAGATGTTATTGAAGGCAGAACTATAATCTAGGAAGAGCATCCTTACATATGTTCTGGTCAGAGATCACCCGTAGTCCAGGTGTTAACGTGTGAGTGAATGACACAAAAATTTACAGCTGTTCTACAAAATCGAGCACGTTCATAAAAACTGAGATTTGACTAGCAATGTTATAGAAAATAAATCAACACCTTGTGATTGCACCTTATATTGAACTTGAGAATGCAACAGCAATGTAAAATTGTGTGAAAACCCTTGTTTCCTGCAGTGGTCTTTGACAATAGAAACATCTAAGAGTTTTCACACATTTGCAAAGAAACTACACAAATAGACCAGTGTAAACCAAAATTATGTCACAGAATAATAGCATAGATTCTAATTCAAATTTTATTTATCATATACAACCACATTTGAGCTAAAATTTAAAAGACAAAAATTCAAAAGACAATTTCAAATATAGAAATAAAATATGAAATAAGAAAAACAAATATAAATGTAGAAAACTTTAGCTTAAAAATGTACAGTATGTACAAGGTTGCCAATGAAATAGAATTGAAATAGAAGTACATGTGATGTTAAGTTATACATAATAAATTATAGCTGAGTGCAGTTTGTCCTCATTTGTGTGAAAAAATCAGCAATAGACACTATCAGAACAATGTGCAAAGCTCCAGAGGTGTGCAACTTGTAATAATTTAGTCCTCATAGATGTTGTTGAGAACGCTACAGGAAGTCTGTTTTTGCCAACTGCGATTAGACTTTTGCTCTGTGTCAACTCTGCTCTGTGTCAAGACTGGGATTCCCTTCTCTGACAGCACAATAAATATGCTCATATACATTCTGTCTTTATTGCACTATGGACATTCCTTTGTTTCATTTCATTAATATTTGCTGGTTATATACTTGCTGGTTCATTCTCTCCATTACTACTTGCTTAAATTTGACACAATTTGTTCTTCATTAATGCACCTTAAATTGTTAACACTGTTCATCAATGCACCTTAAGTGTAAACTTTTTTTTTTTCTTATTCTACTTATTTTTCTCCATCCTCCGGGTACCCCGGTTTTCTCCCACAGTGGGCATTGGTTGCTCAGTGGTAGGTTTCTCGCATGCCTTGCAGAAGGCCCATGTTTAATTCCCACTCAATCCCCAAACCCCAGCCACTGGATGCAGTGCCGGTCCCAAGCCCGGATAAAATGAGAGGATTGCGCCAGGAAGGGCATCCGGCATAAAACCTGTGCCAAGTTGTTGAATTTGAAGACCAGCAACAACCCTGGTCTCCTCCGACAGTGCAAAAACATGCAGATTCCCAAGATTGCCCATTGTGTGTGACTGAGTGTGTGAGTGTGTGTGTGTGCCCTGTGATGGATTGGCACCCCGTCCAGGGTGTACCCCACCTAGTGCCCTAAGTCTCCTGGGATAGGCTCCCCGCGACCCTGTATACCAGACAAAACCAATATAGACAGTGAGTGAGAAGCTGTACACTACACACTAAAGATAAAAAGATATGATACTCATCATTAAGCAAGGTCACATTAGGAATAAAAGACTCAGTGTCATGTTGTTATTGAAAAATGTAAAAAAAAAAAAAAAGAAATATAACAAAAGTTGAATGAACAGAATAAGGATTTAAGCTATCGACTATAACACACAATAACATTATCTAGAACTGTAGTGTATTTTAAACATGTTCCTCAGATATCGAACTATTGCACTTTTTCAAAATTATCAAATTGCACTTTATCTTGAAAGTTTAAACTGCACATTTGATGGCACAGTTTTTATATTGCACTTTGTTCTTTAGTAATAAATAGGTAAAGTATAGTAACTCTTATACCAGGGACACATACAGTAATTATAGCAGCGGTTCTCCATATGACGGAGATGAAAACATACAAGGGTGAGGCAGACATGCTCTTTTCTTCCCTTGTTTCCTTTGCCATCAGTCTGACTGTGACCTGGAAAGAAGCCATTATAGAAACGTGCTTTGTGTAGTGACGGTGTTTAGATAGTGCACTTTATTAAAAGTGAGTTTGTCCTCATTTGTGTAAAAAATGAGCAATATCCAGACACAAACAGAACAATGTTAAGATAGAGCACTACCTCTTTAATGCACCTGAAATTTGACACAATTTTTACTTCATTAATGTAACTTAAATTGTTAACAGTATTTATTAATGAACCTTAAGTGTGAACTTTTCTTCCTCTTATTATTATTATTATTATTATTCCACATTCTTCCTACTCTTCCCTCATTGCAATTCTTGTTTGCTGCTTATGCTTATTTGTTGTATATTATGTGAACTGGCTGCTGCTATATATATATATATCTTATAGCAGAGTGGAAAAGTAGCACTTCATATTATTCTGACACTGAGCTTCGACCACAAACCCTGACTCTTAGTCTTCTCACCTGTGCCACCGTGTCTCCATTATATTTCGACCAACATAACTTTTTAAAAATAAAATACTGACTAGCTGATCCTACTCCCCTTATACAGTAGTTCTGATCAATTCTACCCCTCCCTAAGAATTTCTGACCAGCTCCCACTGCCAACTGCTTTATAGGAGGAATTTGGACTGATCTCAGCCTCTTCCTTGTTTATTATTGCTTGCATCTGACATATTTGTACATTCAATTTGTTTAGATTTTCAAAAACTTATTGCATCAGTACACTTGAAGAGACAGACATGTAGAAATCATAAAGCATTGAGTGCCAGGGGGCGGCACGATGGTGTAGTGGTTAGCACCGATTGCATCTCCAGGGTCCGGGTTGATTCCCGGCCAGGCTCAATTCCTGTCATGGAGTTTGCATGTTCTCCCCGTGCTTGGTGGGTTTCCTCCCACAGTCCAAAGACTGGCGCTCTCAAATTGCCTGTAGTGTGTGAATGAGTGTGTGAGTATGTATATGTGCCCTGCGATGGATTGGCACCCTGACCAGGGTGTACCCCACCTCGTGCCCTAAGTACCCCGCGATCCTAAATACAGGACAAAGTGATATAGACAATGAGTGAGTGAGTGAATGCCACTCACATTCATTCACTCACTGACATTCATGCACTTGTGACTGCATGTTCACCTTTCACTGTGTGAAAAAAAATTATTTAAAAGCCTTTCACTGACAATTTGAGTTTCACATTTAACCACTGGGGGGAAGAATTACAGTACTGCATGACTGGAGTTATACAGCAGGGGTCTCTGTCCTACTACTGTAGTTTCAAAGAGACAGAGAGAGAGGGAGAAAGAGAGAATACAAAATCAAACATGCAAAAGTTAAATCACACACTAGGTAAGTTTGGAAAGACTTTGCAATGAATAAATACTGCAAGTATCTTTATATATGATGAGGCCTGAAATTTTTTTTTTTTTGTCTGTAAAATATTACAGATTTTCCAAAACCTCATCAGGAAGTGATTCTGGAGACCAAATCCTCTGCTTAAAGGAAAGGGTTAATGTTCTAGGGTCAGATTTACTCTATACCCCAATCACAGAGTCAAAGCAAACCCTGGCCCTGCACAGTCTAGCCGAGGGAACTCAGGACACAAGGCGATTTACACCATGGATAAGGTAACGACCCGTCATAGGGCACAAGCACACACATTCAAACACCTGATCATACACTACAGGCAAGCTATAGGAAAATTTTAAATCAGCCCACACTGACGGTCTTTAAACTGTGAGGGAGAACATGCAAACTCCACGCAAACAAACCGGAGATGAGAGTCACTAACCCTGAAATTGCAAGGCAACCATGCAGTAAGTTATCTATACGTAATGTACATGATACATATGATGTGATACCCTGAACAGTCAGGTCATCAGGTGACTTCACTTTATTGCCACATAACGCTGCTGAGCCTAGACCTGACCAAATGAAGATGCCTCCAGAAGCTTGTATATTGGCCACAATGCATGATGGGTGCATCGCTTCCCTTCTCGCACCCATCGCTCTGGAGTAGCATCACTTTGAACTCATCATACCACATGACCTTATTCCAAGTCCAATTAATTTTCTCACTCAGCTGTTCTAATCCTGTGAGTTCTCATCACATTGTGTGCATGTGGAAATGCTCTAACTATTAAACATATTTTTATTCTTGATTTGTTTTTACCATGAAACTTCACGTGTTTAAGTTATCTCTATTCATGATTTTTTCCCCCAATCACATTTCATCCACAAAGTTGATGGTTCCACACTATCCTTCCAGGTTTTGATAATATGCTGAAGGGTTCTTAACCCAGATCCAGATTTTTTGGGGCAGGCCTACAGGTGTTGGACAATGAAACTGAAACGCCTTGTTTTAGACCACAATAAATTAATTAGTATGATGTAGGGCCTCCTTTTGCAGCCACATTTAGCATCTTTAGCCATCTCTCAGCCACATAGTCTCTCTGGAGGTCTGTTTTGTGATGACCTTAGCCCACACAAGACATATTCGTTGGAAATAAAATGGAACACTTCACAAGAATTTTAGGATAGTCATATAAGAACAGCTTTATCTACTTTCATAGTGAAAACACACTTACAGACAGACACACACAACTTCTTCTAGTCAGACTGTGGGAATAGATATATATGCATTTATCGCATCCTACACTTTTAAGAGTGCTCTAAGCTTTCTTGGAGGTAATGTAGGATCACCACATTATGTGCATGTTCCGAAACCACTAATTCTAAACCACCACCACCACTGACCCTGCTTCATTACATAAAAGTAAAATAAGCTAGACCTATTCAGTAAAGCCTATTGTATTGTAAAGCACTTGAATATGTATGATTTATACAAAGTGTATGCAATATAATTGTATTAATCTAAATCAAATCAGTATTTGGTTTGTCTGCCATTTGGTTTTAAACCAGCACCAATTCTTACCCTTGCACAAAGTCATGAAGTTTGTAGGAACAGAGTCAGGTGTCTGATTAAACAATTATACCAATTTTGGGATGAAGCACAAAGAAATGGCCAGTGTTGAGGGCTGTAAATGCAGTGGTTGGTATTATACAGTATATAGTACCAGTCAAAAGTTTGGACACAATTTTGTATTTATTTTCAACATTATAGAACAATACTGAATACTGAGCAAAACTATATAGTAACATATGGCTTTAGGTAATTAAGTAACAACAACAACAGCAACAACAGTTGCTATTTTAATACATGATGGTCATACTGTTCCTGTTCAGGAATGTGCAGGAACCCTGTTCCTGCTCTCGTGAACACCTTCTCAGGAAAGCAAGACCAAAACTTACGTACTGTATGCTGCAGAGGAGAAGTTCAGCCTCAGAAATCACCAACAGCACCTCAGATCAGTGCTGTTATGAAGTTTTACAGAGCATGAATAGCATCTCAATATCAACTGTTCAAAAAAAGATTATTGCATATTTATTTTATTATTATATTATTTTGGATGCCTTCAACATTCTTTTACAATGTAGAAAGAAATAAAAATCAGGAAAGACCATTGAGTTAGAAAGTTTGTCCAAACCTTTGACTGCTAGTCATATGCAGAAAAAACACAATAAAAGAAATAATTATAGATGTGGTGTATGTGACTTAATATCGGATGTCATTTTTGCTCTTTCAGTAATTCTACATGTAAACTAACCACATCTACATGGTTGGTACAAATATAACTGAAGAAGACTAAAGAAGCATTTTAACCTGGAAAGCTAAGAGGCATCTTGGAAATATGATCTGGTAAGGTGACACAGGTCACAATGCCAGCACTGCGGGTCACTTCCTGATCTCAGATATGCAGATGGTCATGTGACTAGTCCTGAGTTAGGATTGTAATGTATTAGAAAGCAAGTTAAAAAGCAAGCACAGGCACTATGCAATATGCTCTCTCTCTCTCTCTCTCTCTCTCTCTCTCTCTCTCTCTCTCTCTCTCTCTCTCTTTTGCTTTTCCTGCCAAACCTA
>JAQQZT010000037.1:33961598-33972849 GCA_030068275.1 Clarias platycephalus | reverse complement strand
TGAAGATGGACCCAGGTGCAGGTGGAGGTGCGGGTCATGAGCCTCCCAGCTCTTCTGTGATGTCGCTGTAGTGAGAGTGGAGGCGCTGGAGCCGAGATGCGAGATCCGTAGTGTCGTATTGCCGCCTGGACGTGAGACAGAGCCGTGGTCGTGAAGGCGGAAGTGTTAGATCGGAGCCGTGAAGTCCATCCGCAATGACGTCATGCCAAAACGTGAAGCTGAGCCGTAGTCGAGGAGGTGAGAGCGAGAGTTCAAAGCCATGTGATCAGTCAGCGAGGGCGTAGAGCCAAAACAAACGCGAAACAAGGCCATGGTCGAGAAACGAAAGCGAAAGTTCAAAGCCGTTAAATCCAAGCGTGGCGATAAATCCAAATCGTGAGACGAGGGGCAAAATGAGAAACAAAGCGAAATCGGCAACGTGAAAAACCATGAACAGAAACGCGAGAAAACTGCGGTGAAACAACACACAATAATCCAGCGGCTGGATTACATCGTAATTCCTCTCAGCCGGAGATAGACGGCGGGAATAGAATGAGCAGGGGTGCAGCTTGTTGTCTCGTGGGGATCTTTGGGAGAGGATTCCCCCAACGCCAGTGTTGGAGGCGTCCACTTCTACCACAAACTGGTGAGATGGGTCGGGTATGGTGAGTATGGGGGCTGAGGTGAACCGCCTCTTGAGGTCCGCGAAGGCCTTGTCTGCCTCCTTGTTCCAGTAGAATCGCGTCTTGGAGGATGTCAGGTAGGTGAGGGGGGCGGCGACGGAACTGTAACCCCAGATGAAGCGGCGATAGAAGTTCGCGAACCCCAGGAACCGTTGGAGATCACGTCGAGAGGCTGGCGCGGGCCAGTTGGAGATGGCCTGGACCTTGGCGGCTCCATTTCCAGTCTGGAGGGAGAGATAACAAATCCTAGGAACGTTGTGGAAGTTGTATGGAACTCACACTTTTCGGCTTTAACAAAGAGATTGTTCTCTAAGAGCCTCTGCAGAACTTGGCGAACGTGGTGCCGGTGCTCCTCCAGACCTCGAGAGAAAAAAAAATTTTCGTCCAAGGACACGAACACAAAAGAGTTCAAGAAGTCGCAGAGGACGTCATTAATGAGGGCCTGGAATACAGCAGGGGCGTTGGTCAGTCCGAACGAAACCACCAAATATTCGTAGTGCCCGGTGGGTGTGTTGAAGGCGGTTTTCCACTCGTCGCCCTCCCGGATGCAGACCAGGTGATAAGCATTTCGTAGGTCAAGTTTGGTGAAGATGTCCGCTCCCTGGAGAAGTTCAAAGGCGGTGGCCATGAGGGGTAATGGGTAGCCCTTCCTGACGGTTATCTCGTTAACCCCTCTGTAATCAATGCATGGACGAAGGGACTTGTCTTTTTTCTTGACGAAGAAAAACCCTGCCCCAGCGGGCGAGGAGGATGGACGAATAATTCCGGCGGCGAGGGAATCTGTGATGTACTTATTCATGGCCTCTCTTTCTAGGCGTGCCAGAGAGTAAAGTCTGCCTTTCGGGGGAGAGATGCCCGGGAGAAGATCAATAGGATGTCGGTGGACAAATTGAAGGGTGCGTTGTGTGCCCGGGTGTCCAGAGAGAGGAGTGGAATGGCCCCACTGGATGACTTCGGTTCGAACGGCGTTGGGTACGTAGAGTCGTCCAGGCGGCACACCTGCCGGTTCGTTCTCCGCCGTCTGTGCTTGGCGAACCCTTGTTTCTAGTTCCCAGTGGAGTGGGACGATGATCTTGGAGGAAGGGAGGACAGGCGCGGGGTCCGCAATTCAATTTCAATTCAATTTTATTTATATAGCGCTTTTAACAATCGTCATTGTCTCAAAGCAGCTTCACAAAAATGAAGCTCATGCTGTCGGGAGAGGTCGTCGGCCTTGGTGTTCTTTGACCCCGGGCAGTAGGACAGATGGAAATTGTAGTGTTCGAAGAACAGTGCCCACCGTGCCTGTCTGGGATTAAGCTGTTTTAGATTCCGGATGGTAATGAGATTCTGATGATCGGTCCAGACGATAAATGGTTCTCTGGCGCCCTGGAGCCACTGTCGCCATTCTTCCAATGCAGATGTTGTAGACGTATTCTGGGGGGTTTCTTGTTCCAGATATAAGACGAAATTATTTTATTTAAATGGGAGAAAAAAGATTTCTTAATATAGATAGGTATAGTTTGAAATAAATACAAGAATTTAGGAAGCGTATTCATCTTAATAATATTGATCCTGCCCACAAAAGAAGTGGGGAGGTTAGACCATTTTTTAAGGGATAGTCTGGTTTGTTCCAGAAGTGGGGTAAAGTTAAGTTTAAATAGCTTGGATATATTGTTTGAAATATTCACCCCTAAATATGTAAATTTATCAGAGGCTACTGCAAATGGGTAATGAGAGAAGGAGGAGGTTTTCACTCTGTAATTTATGGGAAATAGCTCGCTTTTAGAGAGGTTGAGTTTATATTCTGACATGTAAATAAAATGTTCAAGAGCCGTCATAATATGGGGGAGAGATTTATGGGGATCTTTAATAAATAACAGCAGGTCATCCGCATATAGTGACAGTTTATATTCTCTGTTACGTCTAGATATACAGAGTATATTTGTATTTGATCTCAACAGAATAGCTAAGGGGTCAATTGCCACTGCAAATAGTAAAGGGGACAGGGGGCAGCCCTGTCTAGTTCCTCTACCTAGCTTGAAATATTGTGAGCTGGTGCTATTTGTGATGACAGAAGAGGAAGGTGAAGCATATAAAAGTTTTACCCAGGTCAAAAAATTGACCCTAGACCAAATCTTTCAAGACAGTAGAAAAGATATCTCCACTCTACTCTGTCAAAGGCTTTTTCCGCGTCTAGAGATATTAAAATTTCTGGTTTATACTTATCCGAGTTAGGGGAGTACACAATATCAAATACTTTACGTATGTTAAAAAAAGAAAATCGTTTTTTAATAAAACCAGTTTGATCCGGATCTATAATAGTAGGAAGCACGTCCTCCAATCTCCTGGCCAGGACCTTCGCCAATATTTTACAGTCAACATTTAGCAAAGATATAGGTCGGAATGAACCACAGTACAAAGGGACACAGTCCTTGCCTTTTTTGGGTAAAACTGAAATCGTTGCTTGATAAAACGTATGAGGGAGAAGACCACTAGAGAATGATTCTTCAAGTACCCCAAGTATCAGCGGCATTAGTTTATCTTTAAATGTTTTATAAAATTCTCCCGTAAAGCCATCCGGCCCAGGAGCTTTTGAGTTTTGCATGCATGAGAGTGCTGCATTAAGTTCTTCTAGTGCTAGAAGTTTCTCCAGTCCTGTATTATCATCCGGTAGGATTTGGGGTAAATTGATAGAATCGAAAAAAGAATCAAGTTCTTGAGAGTTATAATCGATTTCAGATGAATACAGGGTCGAATAGAATTGTTCAAAGGCAGCATTAATTTCTAACTCATCTTTTGTGATCTTGCCATCACTCTTACGAATAGAAGTTATAGTATTCACTGCAGAATGCTGCCTTATTTGCTGAGCGAGGATCTTTCCTGATTTGTCTGATGATTCATAGAATTTGGAGCGGGATTAGAGTAGACGTCTTTCCATTTGCTCGGATGTTATTAGATCAATCTCCGTTTGTATCTTAGTTCTTTCTTTAAAAACATCCGGAGATGGTTTACTTGCCCCTTTCAGATCTAATTGTTTAATTTGGTTCATAAGATCATTCAACCGCTGATTTCTTTTTTTTTTATCCCATGAAGCAAATGAAATTATCTCTCCCCTGATATAGGCTTTTAAAGATTCCCAGACTATAGCTTTACTGACATCTGGGGTCACATTGACAGATAGAAAAAATTCTATTCTACTATTAATTAGGTCTACAAAGGATGGGTCAGAAAGAATGAAATTATCAAAGCGCCATCTTACGAATTGACGATTTGGGAAATGTCAGTTTTAGTACGACTGGGCAATGATCTGAAATCACAATAGATTCATATTTACAATCAGTGACGGAGGTGAGTAGTTTATCGTCTATTAAGAAATAGTCAATTCGAGAATATGACAGATGTACTGGAGAAAAAAAAAGTAAACTGCCTCAGATTTGGATATAGAAAACGCCAAGGGTCAGATAATTTGTAGGTCTCCAAAAAAGCATTTATAAATGTGGCGGATTTAGTGATATTGTAGGGTGATGTTGAAGACCGATCTAAAGTGGGGTGGAGCACACAGTTAAAATCTCCCCCTAATATTAGTTTATGCGTGGTCAGATTAGAAAAACTGGTAAATATTTTTTTCATAAATGATATATCATCCCAATTTGGAGCGTAAATATTGGTTAATATCAAGGGGGTATCATAAAGCGTACCTGTTACTATTACAAATCTTCCTCCTCTATCACTTTGAACATTGTTTACACAGAACAAGAGTGTTTTTACTGATAAGAATTGACTGAAAGTCTGAATGGTGTATTTGTCCAATCCAGGGTTTTTGTAATTTATAATTGTCCGTTGATACTAAGTGGGTTTCTTGCAGAAATGATATATTTGCCTCTAGCTTCCTCAAATGAGTAAGGGTCTTATTACGCTTAATAATATTGTTAACCCCTTTCACGTTCCAGCTCACAAAGTTCACTATGGGTGATCCATTATGTCCCAGGTTCACAGTATTGCTTAATATATAAAAAACTGATGCCTTCTATCTGAAATATTCTTAACGTCAGTACACAATAGCATCCGAAAACATGAACACATTTAAATATAGAACAAGCACTTCGAACCCATCCCACCCCCCAAACAGCTTCCCGAACAAGAAGCAAGAGAAAAAGAACCCTTTGGCCGGAGCACTTAGTTTCGGTTTAATGTGTTACTCGTAGTAGGCGTCTGCCTCTGACGGTGACTTGAAGGATAGTCTGGTGTTCTCAAAGGTGAACCGTAAATCCGCTGGATGGTATATACCGAAGGAGATCCCCGCCTGTTTAAGTTTGATTTTGACCAAGTTGAAAGCTGCTCTTTTGCGGCTTAGATCAGCGCTCATATCCGGGAAAATATGGACCCGTGCTCAGCGAAATGTAAGCTCCCCGCGCTTCCTGGAAGCTTGAAGAATCTTGGCTTTATCAGAGAAGTAGTGAAGACGAACAATCATTGCTCTGGGCCTGTCCCCGGCGCGAGGTTTCGGGGTGAGGGTACGATGAGCACAATCCAAAACTACTGACTGAAGATCCGATATGTCCTCACCTAACACCTCCGAGAAGAAACCAGACATGAATTCAGTGGGTCGGCCCTTCTCCGAGTTTTCAGGTATACCTATAATTCGCAGATTTTGGCGCCGACTCCTGTTTTCGAGATCTTGTTGTTGTTCCTGCAGCTTCAATATTTGATTTTTTAGAGTTGAAACTGTAGATTCAATTGTTCCGAGCGAGTCATGATGAGAATTGAGTGTTGTTTCCATTTTCTCCATGGTGTCAGACATATCAGCTTGTTTGGTTTGAACGGAATGAATTTGGCCCGCTATCTCCAATTGCAAGGCATCCATTTTAGTTTTGACATCTGAGCGGAGGGTTTCGACAATCAATCCGATCTCAGTTCGGAAACTCGCCATTTCTGTTTTAAGTGTCTCTGTTATCTGTTCACGGGAGGATGTGAATTCAGTTGGAGGAGTGAATTGTTTTCAAGCAAGAAAGGCTCACCGCAGTTGCTGACGCTACTTGTAGGGATCACAGCGGCCTCCATGTTGTTTTGCTTTAAGACAGGGCTATCGTTTGTCTTGTCGTCGATTTTTTTACATTTTTGCTTGCCATTTTCCTACAACTATGTCGACCGTAGATGTAGGCTCTTGGTAGAAACAGAATTAACTCACTTCAGGGTAAAGTTATGCGTAATTAACGCTAATAAAATAAAAGTCAATGAGAGCTCGAGCGAAACACGACTACTTCCTCATCTTGCCATCGGAAGTCCTCCTGTAAGATCCGGTTTTGAGTCCAGGAGATAAGAGGGTCATGTTGCAGGAGCCAAGGGTATCCGAGGATGATGGGTGGAGATGAGATGGAGGTGAGGTGGAATTGGATCGGTTTGTGGTGCTGGTCAATGAAGAAGGTGATGGGTTGAGTCTGGGCGGTGATGGGACTGGAGGAGAGAGGCCTACCGTTGACTGAGGTGATTCGAACAGGCTGGGATAACGCTTCAAACTCCACTTCCAGTTTTTTGGCATAAGAGGAGTCAATGAAGTTACCTGTGGCACCGGAGTCGATGAACGCAGTACTTCTGACCTTTGTCAGAAGTTTGTGGCCAAACTGGAGGTGTACCTGAACCGTGAGACGAGAGATGCTGGGTGTCGTGGCAGAGAGGTGGAGGGGGCCCGGCGAACTGCTGCCATCGCTCACCGGGCCTGGGCGTTTCCCAGACGAAGAGAACATATGGCTCTGTGGTGCGCTGCTGATCTGCAGTAAGCACAGAGACCCTCTCTGAAGCGCTGTTCTCGTTCTGCAGCGGTCAGGGAGGCGCGTCCTAATTGTATGGGTTCCCCGGCTCCGGGGTCAACCACGGCTGGAGGTGGAGATCCGACACGTCCCGGGATGGCAGTGGTGAAGGAGGTCGGTGGTCGAGGTGCTGTGTAGGAGAAGGTGGGTGCTGGCGGCAGGGTTCTCGGGGCTGGCTTCAGGCGAGAGAGGAGGCGCTGGTCGATCCGGAGGGCGAGTTGGATCAGCCCTTCCAGTGTGGCGGGGAGCTCTCGCCCGGCAAGTTCGTCCTTAATCCGAGAAGCCAGTCCCTTGTAATAGGATGTCCGGAGTACGGTGTCTCCCCAGGAGGCTTGCACTGCGAGGGTGCGGAAATCTGCAAGACGGGAGGCCGGCTAGCCGCGCTAGCAAAAGCCTCACGGAGGGCCGCGTTCTCCTGCCGAAGCTCCGCCATCTCACGGCGCAAGGCCACAACGTCATGGACGCTCCGGCGAAGAGCCGCGACTTCCCCAGTTAGCTTATTGATTAGCTCGCCGTGCCGGTTCACCACATCGCAGAGGTGCGAGTGATCCGCTGGGTTTACCGCTCGTGGCTCAGTCATTCTGTCAGGAACTAACCCGGGTTGACCAGAAGACGTAGCGATTAGAGGTTAGCCCTTTGTAGCATGGATGGTAAACCCAAACACGGAAGCAACGCGAGCAGGCAGGATAACCACGTGCATTATTTTAAGGACTCTCTCAGAAGGGTAGCAAGGGAAAAACACAAATTTAACCCGCGTCCTATTAACACACACTCGAATCAGAAAGTAAACCCAAGAAAGTGACTACTCACAAAATGACTGACGAACCGTCTGAACTGACATGGGCGAACTCAATGACTGAGCGATTTGAAGCGCCATCTTGTTTCCTTTTATGCTTCCTGGATCGCGACTGTGAGTGTATATAACAATATGTGACATTACCCAACCACTTTTGAAACTCTGATGGATCTTAGCCTGACGGTTCACTTCCCTGTAAAAAATAATTTTATTTGACATCTTTCACTTTCTTTATTGTGTCTTGTGGATTGTCAATATGATCGAACTGACTGGCATCAACATCAACCTCTCTAATTTTAGAATAGGAGAACAACTAAATTACCACAGGTTTCCATTATAACCCATTGAGGATTTGTGAGTTTGTAGCCATTTGACAGTTCAGTTCTTGCTCTATTCAGTGATGTCAGTTCTGCCCTTATAATACAGCAATAGTTACACAATGTCAGTTTGAATGATTCATATAGTGTAAGTGGTTAATTCACAGTCTAAACAGTTCCCTAGCAAACATGTTCTGCTCGATTGTAAAATTCATTCTTTCAGTGCAGTCAATGCATGATCTATGTTTTGTTTGCCATCATGGCCTTGTCCAAGGCTCTTGTGAATCTGGCTTGGTTTTATGGAGTCAGCAAAGCATTCAGAATAATTACTCTATCATATGGGTGCACATTTCTGGTGCAGGGTGATATATTGTCTTGTCAGGAGGTGGCACTCTTGTTCAAGTTTGTTTTTCCTTTTCTTGCAGGAAACCAAGTTCGTTTTTATATGGAGACAAACCCCAGAATACTGATGGGGTCTCGGATGAGTGTGGAGGCTCACAAAAACACCAGCACTGGTGTCTTTTGTCTTTTTCTTAGTTTTATTTGTTTGTTTGTTTGTTTGTTTTTGGCAGTTTCTGTTCTTGCTTAGTCAGTGCAACGTTTTCAGAGAAATCTCTTGCATGTTTATGATCATTTCTCCCAACATAATTCAAAGCAGATAAATTATCTTTAAATCTTCTGCCCATTTCTGACTTTGTCTGGATCTCTCCACCCTGGTAAATATGTGACAGAACCACAAAGTCCTTTGCATTCTGTTCTGCTTGTTACTGGTTTTATCACATGGACTCTTTATTTTCTTTATGCTTGATGATTTATGAACTATGTCACATTTCTTAGATTACACCTCTTCAGCTTGTGTTGGGTTTGATATATTCTCAACAATGTTACACTGCAAGTATTTTTTGTTTTGACTGCACACATCACCAAACACACAAATTAGACCAAATGACTACTCTCTAGGACAGCCTTGTAGAACAATTGCAAGATAAAGGTAATGAAGGGCTGGTTAGAGAGCCCCCCTGCAAATTTTTGTCTAGGGACTCCACACACGTTAGAATCACCACTGGCTGTTAGAATTAACATTAGAACATTTTTTCTGCTCACAATTCACAATTCATCCTTGTACACAATTTAGACGTTTTAGACATCTTCACTTGCGCACAATTAAAACATAAAACCGAACATATATATACAGTATATATACAGTCTTGTGCAAAAGTTTGGCCAACCCTTGATAAATAACAGATTTCTAATTGAAAAGATGTTTTTGAAAAATGCGCATTATTTTCAGCAAACATTGATGCATAGTTACTTCTTATGCAATAAATTGAACAAAAATAATGTACAAAAGTTTGGGCACCCTACATAATCAGTACTTAGTAACACCTCCTCTGGCACTTTTTATAGCCAGCTAAAAGTCTTTAAATTCTTGTACTTGGGATTTTCTCATATTCTTCCTTGAAAAAGACTTCTAGTTCTGTAATCTTCTTTGGTCGTCTTGCATGCACAGCTCTTTTAAATCAGGTGACTGTGATGGCCGTTCCAAAAGCTTGCGTCTCTTGAGGTATTCCATGGTGGATTTCGAGGTATGTTTAGGATCATTTCTGTTGTAGAAACTATCCTCTTTTCAGTTTCAGCTTTTTTTTTTTTTTTTTTTTTTTACAGCTGGTGTGATGTTTGCTTCCAGAATTTGCTGGTATTTAGTGGAATCTATTCTTACCTCCACCCATGCAATGTTTCCTGTGCCAGGATTGTGATTGTGGCCAAAGAGTTCTATTTTAACTTCATCAGTTCACAGCACTTGTTTCCAAAAACGCATCAGGCTTTTGTAGATGTTCTGTTGCTTACTTCTGACATTGGATTTTATGATGAGGACGCAGGTTTTCTTTAGCTGACTCTTCCATGAAGGTCTTGTGGAACAGTGCACCACCACTTCTGAGTCTGGTAAATCTTCCTGCAGGTTTTTTCAGTCAAATGGGGGTTTTGATTTGTCTTTCTGACCAGCATACAAGCAGTTCTCTCTGAGAGTTTTCTTGGTCTTCCAGATCTCATCTTGACCTCCACAGTTCCCTGCCATCTCTTTATTACATTTCTCACTGTGGAAACTGCAAGCTGACAACGCTTTGCTATCTCCTTGTAGCCTTCTCCAGCATTGTAGACATCAATAACTTTCATTTTCAGAGTCTTACGCACCTGCTTAGAGGAAGTCATGGTTGTTGAGTGTCCACAAATGTGTGCACAAGGTTTGAAAAGTCAAAGTATTTGCAAAGTATTTTAAATTATAAATTGAATAATGACACCTGTTGCCATGCATCAGATCTAAAAACTGATTAAGGTCTGAAACCTTGTAAAAAGAATCTGAGACTCTGGAACTCTTAGGGTGCCCAAATTTTTGCAGAGTGCCATAATAATGTTTTTATTTTTTATTTTTTGTTCAATTTGTGGCATAAGAAGTTACTATGCATCAATGTTTGCTGAAAATATTGTGCATTTTTTCCTTTTCCAAGAGAGACCATGTTAACATCTTTTCAATTAAAAAATCACCAAAATTTGCTATTTATCAAGGGGTGCCCAAACTTTTGTATAAGACTGTATACAGTATGTCTTATGCAGTGTCACTTGCAGCAGTTACACTCCAACAAATCTTTCATTCCAAGGTCTCACTCACTCACTCACTCACTCACTCACTCATTGTCTATGCTGCTTTATCCTGAATACAGAGTTGCGGGGGGCCTGGAGCCTATCCCAGGAGGCTTAGGGCACAAGGCGGGGTTCACCCTGGACAATCCATCTCAGGGCACACACATATACACACACTCACATGCTCATTCACAAACTACAAGCAACTTGGGAACACCAATTAGCCTAATCTGCATGTCTTGGACTGTGGGAGGAAACCGGATTACCCGGAGGAAACCCACCAAGCACAGAGAGTTACTGTAGAACACCTTTGCTCGCCCTTCAAGGTTAGAAGACAGTTCCAGACAGTTGGAGCCAAGCTGAGTGCTCCTTGGGCCCTCTGCTCTCATACTACAGTATATGCCTTATAACCTGACGCTTTTCACCTTTATCTCTTCTCAGTCTACGGTAAATATGAGGTAAATGCTATCTTGGAGCTGACATGAATGTGTAGCAATCCAGCACATTTTCAGACGTTTTCTATAATAAGCATTGTTCTGAAAACTACTTTCTTTTCTGAATTGAAATTCAAGGTTCTAGGTTCTAGCATTTAAAATTTTATTTTTATGACAAGTCAAGCAATATCAAAAACTTTAATAGCCATTTAAACCGGTGTGGCAACCTGTGTGTTCAGAATGTGGCCAAACATTAAAGGATATGTAATCTTTTGATCAGGGTTGTTTGACTGATTTCAGTTATCATTAGGTTTTAAAAAGGAGTCAAACAACCATGTGATTGCATTATCAGTCATATTTTCCAAATAAATGGAAAAAGTTTAACAATTTTTTTCAAGGTATGCAAACTTTTGAGCAGTATATATATGTTAGTGATGTGCGGGTCGGGTATTTTTCCAACCCGCGGGTCCCACTTTTATGAAATTATTTGGCCCGCCCCAGCCCTCCCCGCACCACTGTATTTATTTTTACAACCTGCCCCGCCCCGCACCCGCGAACATTAAATTATGTAAATTCCCGACCTCAATTTCTCCCGCACCTCGTCTTCCATCTT
>JAQQZT010000037.1:33948656-33958768 GCA_030068275.1 Clarias platycephalus | reverse complement strand
CTACCACGTGCTCTTACTTACAGCAACTCTGCCATCTACTGGATGTTCAAAAGAACTTATCAAAGTACAGTACATTGGTATTTTTATTCAGATGATAAAGTCAGAATTGCAGGCATTTTAAAGGCACCCAAATAAATTAATAAATATACAAACAGAACATTCTGTTACAAACAAGAACATTTCCGTTCTGGACTTTGGGTTTGAAATAAAGTAGGAACAAGGAGGTTCATGATAAAGCAGGATGTCAGCTTTAATTCCACATATGTACATCTTTTCAAAGAACGAATCACTTAGGAATTATAGTGCTCTTTCATACATACTGTTTAGATACACAGAAATTCCGAGATACACCTTGAAGAGTTCAGTATTTGTGTGTAAAAGCAATCCTTGCACCCAACACATATTTGAATCTTAATCTACTGCATATTATACCGTATTCTGACCTGCTTAATGTAGTGATCAGGCAGAGGGAGTGCTGGAAAGAATGTCTAAGTATGTTTAAAAACTGAGGAACGTCAGGTGTATTTGATTAATCCTTTACCTTTTACCCAGTAGTTTGTGTGAATCGCGATACATCGAGATTGGATGCCTCGGGATCAAGTATATATCACTTATCACATCTTATCACATCAATGGATAAAAAGGAAGTCAAGGTGGCGGGGATTCACATGAGGGAGGGGCCTTTTGAGTAATCCGATGCGGCGGATTGGCTGTCTCTGTCCTGCGACTCAAAATAAGTCTGTTCGATTCTTCTGCAGAAGGACAGCAGGTTGCTGTAGGACTTGATCTTCTCGCTGAGCTCGTCGGTGGTGAGGCGCGTGGTCAGGATTGTGAAGAGGTGACCGAACACCAGGGCGTCCAGTTCAGTCGGCCTTTAGGGGTTGCAAACGATGTGTGTGTTAGAATTATTCACATCTACAGATGTTAAGTGTGCAAAATCCTTCAACTTTTCAATACAGCATACAATTACGCAGCTTCCAGGACGTGACTCTATATTTCTGTTCATTTCAGACTTGGGTATCAGTTAGAGCTATTTGTAGGAAAATATAAGATATAAATGAGCTCTTAAACTTTTAATGAAGGTTTTTACCTCCAAAAACCCCTGGATCATGAGACACATGATCATGAGACAATGCATGCATTATGTCAAAAATATTGATATTATTTGTTCAAAAATATTTGTCCATAATTTTGGTCACCAATGTTATACATTTTTCACATGAACATTAACAACTTTTGTTCACAAACATATTGTAAAAAAAAAAAAATTTTCATCCTATTTGATTCTTCCTATTTTTACTCATTTCTTTTTTATATATATTGTGATGTTTAGTGATATTTAATGGTGGGAGAACAATCAACATTCATACGACAAGTGCTTTTAAAGTACTAAAAACCATCTAAAGAAAGAATTTGCATCAGTTTTGAACAATTCATACACAAAATAGTTAAAATGTATTTTTAAGATTTTTTTTACATGCTTCCCACTTTTGCTATTACGCAAGGTGACGTATCTGTAGGGTGCCTTTAGGTCCCACTGTGAAATGCCACATACTTATTGTTATTAAGGGAACTGTTGTCAGTGTTAAGGAAATGATAGTCGTAAAGTGAGCTGAAGCCTGATTGTTAGTTGAACTGACTGGGTGTCGTTTCAAGACCTGGTCGTAAACTGGATTTTGCACTACGACCGGCTGTAAACTGAAAACGGATGTGAAGTGGCATCCCTGACCGTTCCCATGGTGACGATTTTAAAAATAAGCAAGGTCTCTGCAAGGTCAAATTAAAAACCAAACACGTACCCTACTATAAAACCTCACATCAACTCTTAAACTTGTGTTATACTGATGATGAAGTGTTTGCTGTTTGCTCTCTCAATACTAATTTGTCCGTAGATATAAGTAGATATAACAGCACTATGGTGTGTGTGTGTGTGTGAGAGCGTGTCTGGTGCTCACTGTTTATTGAAGAAGAAAGGCTGGGTGCCGAGTCGCTGTGAGAGAGCCTGACAACACTGACTAACATCCTCATACACCTGAAAACAGAGAACACACAAACATTTCAACAGATCAGTTCAGGGATTTGACCGGCAGGAATTACAAGCCACGTTCTTTCCATTACTGACCTGCTCCAGAGTCTTTCCTGCCCAGCCGATAGCGTTCATCTTCCTCCGGACCTCCCACTGCTTCTGATAGGCCAGGATGTGGTTCAGAGGCCAAGAGTATGGACTGCTGTAGCGCGGCCTTGTGATCTAAACAAACACAAGAGGGAAACATTTTCAAGTCCTTGTTGAGCTCCCACTCTGAGGAGATCAAGTCCAACGTTAATTACATCTGGGATCAGAAAAGGCTAGAAAATACTGTATGAGGCTTACTACTGCAACATTAATAAATAGCAGTGGCTATATATATATATATATGTTTTTGTTTTGTTTTTTTACTGACCAACGAGACCACAGGTTAAATTTAAAGGTTAGAGGTCATCTAGGATCACCCTGACACTATACAAATATCACTGATATCAATTACAAATAAGCTTTTCTGCCATGAGAAAACTGAGAACGTAAGTGTTGTTTCCCGGTCGTCGTAGCAACAAGGACAAAAATTAACCATACATGTAAATTAATATGAATTCTGATTTGGGATTACCCTTTATAAGGAGGTAGCACACCCAGGACAATACAACACATAACATCTTCCCTTTCTGCAATAATTCTGTCAGTCTTGTGTATTTGATAATCCGCTGAGCATCCACATGATTAAACGGTAACATTTATATACTGTATGCAGATGTTTATAACGTTACCTCTGCGGCTGTATTTTCATCACACCACTGAATGTACAACTAGAGAAGAAGAAAAAAAAAAACTGATATTGGAATTCAATGAAAAACTATGAATGAGCAATGGTTAATACTGGGAAGAGCTTGTGTGTGTGTGTGTGAGTGAGTGAATGCTGTTCTGCACCTCTGCTGTGAACAGCATGTTGTTGACCAGCTCCATGTACGCCTTCATCTCTGCTCTCTGCACGTCGTCCAGTCCGTCACTCAGAGAGTGGCCCTGCAGAAATGGAGGGAGAAATAAAAGCAAGGGGGGAAAAAAAACTCTATCTTCTAACCAGGTAACAAAATAAGGATGAATTTGTTAAAAAAAAGCACAAAATGCTGTGTGAAAGCCTTGAGCCCCTCCTCACGTCTTCATATTCTGCTTGCAAAGAGTCCTTGTATCTTGTGCTCCTTAATGTAGTCTTGAGAAATAGCTCTCCAAGGCTTCCCGAAGGATTTGTTCAGTCCAGTCCCTGAATCTGAGAAGTTTCAGAGGAATACTTTTGTTTCAAGCATAAAAATATATCTATCTATCTTAAGGCATGAACCAGTGAGAAACAGGTGCAGATGATGAGAGATGATCAGGCCGGTGATTAGTATATTGATGATGCTGAATGCTGACAGGTTGGAACAGACGAGAGGGGAAATAAGGTTGCTGCTGAGATTAATTGAATCTACGCCAATTAAATTAATTTAATATGAAGAAATGATGGGGGCTCAAGACATTTGCACAGTACTGTATCTGCAGTATTTGAATAATCTAACGGTATTTTTTGGATAACAATATTCGATTGAACCAATAACAGAAATTAATCCAGTTGTCATTTGAGACTGTTTTAATTTAGAACATGGTCATACCTTTGCTCTTGTAAACTGCACGATCGGGCCCAGCTCGGACACAACCTGATTACCAACGTGGATGAACGGAACTTTACCTAAAAACAGGAATTATTATTTTTTTTTTAATAAAATAAAAAACGGACACAAATAGTCAGACAGATAGCCCTTAGTTCCGATCAGCCCTTAGTTTGTTCTTCATTATTGCAGCTATTAAAGTCTGTGCTTTATGTTATAAGCTTTTATATTGATTTTATAGTTAGTTTTTTTTTTTTACTTGACAGTTAACATTCATATAATTTCTGTATTGGCTAATAATCTGAATAAACGTCTGCTCTAAACTACCAGCACATTTTCCAAATAAACATCACGTGTACAAACAATATTCTTCTTTGAAATAAAAAAAATTCGCCTGTACCCGTAACACAAGTACTAAATACATATATAAATCCTAAGACGTATTATTTACAGTATATTTGTACTGACTTCAGCCTCATTATAATGTGATGGTGACTGTTACCTGAAGGTGACATGTATTCAGCGTTAGCACGGCAGCGTACTTGCACTGGCAGCGCCAACATCCTGAGGTATGCCTGAAAGACACACCCACATTTCAATACATAATCAGTAGGGGTGGGAATCACCGGGTCACCATTCGATACAATATCATCATGATATTGAGTTGCAATTCTGGTCACTAGCCAATTGACCAGGTCATCTCTATTACAGTATATATTTTAAAAATTATACATTTTATTTATATATTTTATCACACAAAAGAATCGTAATTTAAACTTTTTTTCCCATCCATCTGTAATAATCAGGGATTTATTTTTTTTATTATAATAACAGGATGCCAAGGTGTTGGTGATTTCATTTACCTGAACCGCCAAAGACGATGCACAATCAGACAAGAGAATTTGCTCCTCTAGAAAAGAAAAGAAATATAATATCTGCACAAGGACAAACACTGCAAAAACTGCATTAATGAATAAAACCTACCCCTTAAGGGCTGATAGAGCGTGGCGTTTTCCGGCCATGGCTCTGCAGCTGCAAAAGACACATCACATCAGACCAGCCATTAAAAACTGCATGCACTTTTAGAGATATGCATCCCACCTATATATACACACACACAGTTTGAGGTTTTTGTCTTAGGGCGTTTTCACAAAAGGCACGATTGATGCAATGTCTTGAGCGATGCTCTCGCGCTCACAGCTGCGGCTGAGGACAATTCCACTTTACCATGAAGACGGTCCTGGACTCGGCTGACGCAGACAGCTGTTCTCTGAGGACTGAGTTCAGGACTGAAATTCCTACAGTTTCGCACCGAAGCCTTCAATAATGATACTGGACTCCATATTAACTTAAATACATGTCCTGTATGAAAGTATGACTGCAAAACAATTCCTGCTACCCTTTAGCACACCAAATAAGGACGGGTTCCCTGTTGAGTCTTTTCTGTACTCTTTGATCTCTTAAAGGTGTTTTGGGTATGAATAGATCATTCGTAGTGCCAAAACCAAAAACCTCTTCCCATATTACTTGTTGCTATCTATTGTTTAATTTTTTAACTCCTCCAATATATTCCTCTATTCTTTTCTAAGCATTAAAAAAAAATAAGTCATACTTTTTTCTTTATTTTTTTTGATGCGCATATGATCATGACGTATGAATGCATATGCAAATCGTGTCACGACCCAACACAGGGACATGCATTATCTAATCCCCCCACAGAGAGGTCTGACTTCATGACAGCAAGGGCGTCCAGCTGGCACGACATGAGCACGCATGAAGATAAACTGTAGAGGAGGCTGGCAGGAGTCTTCAATGCCATCCTCTGACAGTTAGCTCCATGCTAACTAGCCTAGACTTGACAGGTCTCCAAAGCAAATATAACAATAAGCACATGAATAAATCTAAAGTAATTAAAGGTCATGTTATATTTTTAATGTAGTCACATTTAATAAGACTTGATGAGTGTGTGTGTGTGAGAGAGAGAGAGAGAGAGAGAGAGAGAGAGAGACTTATTAACTGTCATTAGCTAGCCGCCGCGGCTAATTAATTAGCAGCTCGAATGTACAGACCTGCTATCTGAGAGACGAAAGCCTCTGCAGCAAGAGACATGTCGAGGTGCAGTACCGGCTCGGCTCAGACCGCAACGCGAACGCTGTAAGAGTGTTTAAGCAGAAAGCACGCTGCTTTTCTACACAAGGGCAAAGCAAGGAAGCGACCGGAGGGACGCAGGGTGACGCTATGGTGACGCAGTGCTTCCGGGTTGACGTCCAATCAAGGATCAGATCCCTCCACTTCCGGGGGTTGTCATGGTAAAGGTCCCGCGTGGGCGCCACTTACACGCCCAATAAAAAAAAGAAAAAAAAAGAAACTACCGAGAAACCACATTTTTTTTACATATAGAATTATCTTTATGGTTATATTATTTATATATACAACAACTATCTTACGTATCTACGATGAATAAAGATGTGAGGTTCTTCTTTTTTTGTTTTTGTGAGAGTTAAAGGCGAGAAATATGTAAAGCTTAACCAGGGAGCGAAGAGCTCCTGCACACTGCCGCACTAACCAGTGCTAAAGAACAGAATCTATGTCTGTCTGACTTTCTCTATCTATCTATCTATCTATCTATCTATCTATCTATCTATCTATATGTGTGTCTGGATTTCCTCTAAGTACTCCGGTTTCCTCTCACAGTCCAAAAACATTCTGATTAGGATAATTAGTGTTCCCAAATTATCCCATCATTAAGGGATGAAGAGGAACAAACCAAAGAGCATATCTATCTATCTATCTATCTATCTATCTATCTATCTATCTATTTGTCTGTCTGTCTGTCTGTCTATCTGTTTCTCTCTCATGCATATACCTCGCTATAGCTGCTATCTTCATCTTACATTTTATCTTTCTAAAGGTTGTTTTACTTAGAACGGGGATTTATTTTTCGTACAGCATTTAAATGTTTCCTCAATCCCCCACGGTGTTAGAGGATTTATTAATCAGTCTGTTATCCTTTTTTTACATTCATTGTTTTGTGGTTTAAAAGATAATGAATGCAGCTTTGAAAGACATATGAATCTTAGAATAAAAATACAACAAGCATTTTTTCATGTTTATTTAATAGTGTGTATCATTTATGCCAGTTGATATCCCAGGGTATTTGAATATTTTATATTAATATGTTATCTTAGAAAAGTAAAGAAAATGTAAGCACATGTTACAAATGAGTCTTTCAGGATTTTTATGTTTCTTTTTTTATTTATTGTTTTCCGTGTGTGGAATTAAAAAAAACATCACAAAATCAAAATAAAGAAAAAACAAGAAAAATTTCAATAAACTAACAATGGATTTATACATAGCGCTAGGAAATCCAGGCGTAATAAAGACATTATTGCAAGAAATTCGTTTATTCATGAAGGCAGCCTTTAATCTGAGACCAAAAAAAAACGTCTTAGAGAATGAAAAAAAATTCTTTTCAAACTTGAGTGCACAGAATTTATTATAATTTATTTATTTATTTATTATTTACTTTTGATTAAATCCTAAAATTGTACATGTTTCTGATTAAATAGCAATGTAATGATGCGTCTTTGTTTGTGTGGGCGCGCGTTTTATTCTTATCCTTTCTGTTCCAAAAGAATACATCAGTGATTTACAATATATAACAATATATAACAATAATCCATTAATGTGATTAACAATATATATTTATATATATATATATATATATATATATATATATATTTTTTTTTTTTTTTTTTTTAACGTGGCTCTGAGGACGAAAATCTCGCTCGGCGTTGGTGCTTTTGCGTCGCTCATATACTCCCATAAAACCGAATCTGTGACTGCGACGAGCTCACACACATTCGGTTCTACAGGGTATACATCAACAACGAGAGCCCGAACTTCTGTCCATCGGTGATGGTTTAGTCAGAAACACTTCCAACTGCCTGGAAACCATAATGATTAGAAATGCGTAAGATGGCATACACACATGCACTGTAGAGAAAGATTTTAAATGAACAATTGCATTTGTTTTCCACTTATACAGAGAAAAATATTTTAGATTTAAGTATGTGCAGAATATGTAAGCAAATATAAAGCATGCATGTATGTAGTTTATAATCTAATCCTGAAAATGTGAATTAGTGAAAGTGACACCATTCAAATACTCAAATAGTGGAATAAGAAGCAATGGACTAAAATGTAAAGAAAAGTTTGTTTAAATCTTGTTTTTAAATCATTTTTAAAAAGAAAAACGAAATGTATATGTTTATAGGTTAGAGACAGACTGTCTTTGTCTCCATTTGTCTTTGTCTCAGTCTGTCTGTCTGTCTGTCTGACTGTCTCCCCCTCGCCGCATTGCAGTAAGGTAGTAAAGTCTGATTCCATTCTCTCATCCTTCTGCTTTGTTGCTTTGTTTTTTCTTTTTTGCCTCAACTCAATAATAATTAAGATTGTTTTCCTTATATATTTTTTTTTTCATTAATAATCTTTAGAAAAGATCAGGCATAAAAACGAACGACTGAAAGAAAAAATGATGCGCATTCGGGTTGCAACAGAATAGTGAAGATGAAGCTGGATGGATTTTTAAAAATATATAGCCTACATGTATTTATTAAATATTAGAAATTAAATTTTTTTGAAAGCGCTTTCCCAAACAAGCTCAGTTTAGAAGAATGCATTACTTTTGATGGAGATGATGGATGAGATGGATAAAATGGAGATGATGGATGAGATGGTAGTCTACTTACCACCTGAAGCACAAAAACACTTACTGTTTTATAAGTAGTTATTTTTCAGACTTATTAGTAATAAAATTGCATATATTATGAAAATAATTAGTGCTGCTGCATGTGGCTCCTGATGGAGAAGAAGAACAGGACACTGTGTGTGTCCTCGGCGTTACTGGAGCGCGTGGGAAAGGAGCGGGGAGAAGGGGCCGGGACTGGCGCGAGCTCCTCGCCTCTGCTCCGCTGCGGGCCAATGGCGGGCGCGCGAGCCTCGTAAAATCTCCCGTTTTTTACTACCGCGGCTGTAAATCAAGCGCGCGCTCGGATACCTTAGAAACAGCCCCGTTTTTTTTTTTCCTTCTCTCTCGCACAATAGAGGGGTAATGAACGATTCACACCCTCAACCGACAAAAAGCACGAAAAGACACACACACACACGATGCGGCTTTATATGCGCCTTTTTTTGTTGTTGAGGGAAATAGTTTCAGTAAAGTGCAGTAGTGGCACAGACAATTCAATATCACTTAAAACAGTTCAGTATTTCTTGTATACAGTAAATAAAAATAAATAAATAAATAAATATTCAAACCATAAACCTTAATGCATGCATTCAGTTCTTCCCAGGGTCATCGTCACCGTGTTTTACTTTTTATTTGTATTGTTTGTTAGTCTGTACATTTTATTAGGCTATTATTATCAATTCTCATTAATAACACTTTGACTATAAGATTATGTTTTTCTTCCCCTTTTTGGGGGGAGAGTTAAATATTATTTTCTACAATATTCTACAAATATTCATGCGCTTTAAAATGGACGCTGGTATTCTTTCGAATTTCCAATTCATCTAGGAATTCATAAGGGGGTGTGTGTGTGTTATTGTGCCTTATTTGCATTCAGATAAAAACTATTATTATTATTATTATTATTATTATTATTATTATAGTAAGGAGAATACAATACGTAATAAGGTAGAAAATGTTTAGTCTTATATATTTTTTCTTATGATAGTATAATATATATAATATAGTAATAGGCTATGTATATATAGATAGACTAGTTTTTATTTATTTATTTTCAGTTTCTAGGGTTCTAGAGGAGGATGTTCATATGATGTTCCTCTCATGCTGTCAAATCATCGACGAGTAAACCTGCTGTTACTCACTTTATTTCTGAGTGTGTTTGTTGTTATAATTGTCTAATCATGTTAATAATAATCTGGGTGGTGCTTATTTTACACAGATCACTGTGAAATGGCAGAGCATGCATTACACTGAACTCTCTCTCTTTCGCTCTCTATCTATCTATCTATCTATCTATCTATCTATCTATCTATCTGTCTGTCTGTCTGTCTCTCTCTCTCTCTCTCTCTCTCTCTCTCTCTCTGATTATTTGAACATTTAAAAACCTCACGGTCCTTCGAAAGACTTCTGTACCGCTTTATCCTGTATTCAGGGTCGCGGGGGGCCTGGAGCCTATCCCAGGAGACTTAGGGCACGAGGCGGGTTACACCCTGGACAGGGTGCCAATTCATCGCAGGACACACACATACATACACTCATGATAGACATCATTGTCATTTAAAATGTCTTTGTATGAGATATTCTAGGGGAAACGGTTCATTTGGATTCAATCACACACATACACACACACACACACACACACACACACACACACACACACACACACACACACACACACACACACACA
>JAQQZT010000037.1:33931347-33942120 GCA_030068275.1 Clarias platycephalus | reverse complement strand
TGTACTTCAGTAAAAGTTCACTAAAGTAACAGTACTTTTACTTAAGTACAACATTTTATTACTCTTTCCACCTCTGCCGATCAGCATTTTGTAATTGATTGTTATAACAAATCAGAAATTACACTTAAGTTTGGAAATCTGTTTAGTTTGAAAGAAAAATCCACGTATATAATATATATACATACACACACACACACACACACACACACACACACACACACACACACACACAGATTGTATGTATTGATCTCTAATCTACTAAACTGCTTCCTTCCAGCTTGAAGAGGTCATGGAAACCGAGACCTACAAAACCGCCAAATTAATTCTGGAACGATTCGACCCGGAGTCGAAGAGCAAAGTGGTGTGTCTCTTGATTTCCGTGCATTAGCACAACTGTGTTTTATTGTATGTGGTTTCAATGTGCACATCCTTGGCAAGTATTTAATATTTATTTATCGTATTTCTTAGGAAGCGGAAGCTACTCCAGTTCGACCTCAAATGACTCCCAAACCAGGACAAGGTGTGTTCGGCTTCAGTAGTTTGTCTCAGAATGGCACTTTCTAAATAAGAGGGGTGTTCAGGTCAAAGCGGGACTTTTTGATTTGTGCAGAATAACTGAACACAGGAACTCCGTTTATTTCTCTACATATAATTGCTACACTAATGCACTTATCCCAGTGTTTCACTAGTGCTTGGATACCATCAAGGTAGGAAGTTTTTTCATTGTAAATGCAACAGAGAGTCCCAGTTTTGACTTGAACGCCCCTTGTGTATATATATATATATATATATATATATATATATATATCGTATAGCATTTTAGTCACAATTCACAAAAATGCGTGTAATACATACTGGGTTTTGACTCCAGAGCTTCGCCATCGCCACGTTGCCATGGCCACACCCGGGCTCGTACCACGTCCACTCCCGCCTGGAGCCACGCCCCTCCCACCTGGAGCCACGCCCCTCCCACCTGGAGCCACGCCCCTCCGCACTGCCCCCGGTGGTCCTCCTGAGAATGTCCTCGGGACTCCAGTATCGAGTCTGGCGCTGGGCAGCGGCATGGAGACGCCTCCACAGATGAGGAGGAGTATGAGCCCGTACTCACCTGTGCTGTTGACAGGTCGGGTCCTGCTTCATATCCACGCTTCATCTAATCCATTAGACCGTTATTATTTATTATTATTAGTAACATTTCTCTGTCTTTTTGTTTCTCTATGATTTAATCCATGATGATGATGATGATGATAACCTGCATTTCAGGGATGCACCCTCCAGGTCCGCCGATGGCGCGGCCCATCCTCCCTCGAGAACGCAGTGCAGTGGACCGGGTCATCGAATACCTGGTGGGAGACGGACCTCAAAACAGGTGCTTTTTTGTTGTTGTTGTTTTTTCTACATCATGCACATGAACGTTTACACCAACACGGTCTGTCTCAGAGTGAAAGCAGTGTGTTCATTAATTTTTTTCTGTGTCTTTCAGGTACGCTCTGATTTGCCAGCAGTGTTTCTCTCATAACGGTATGGCCTTGAAGGAGGAGTTTGAATATTTGGGTAAGATTCCAACACATCACACTGTCTGTTAAAATATTCTGCTGTTTTAATTCATTAATTTGTGTGTGTGTGTGTGTGTGTGTGTGTGTTTTGCTTATCAGCCTTCCGCTGTGCCTACTGCTACTTCATGAACCCGGCGAGGAAGACGCGGCCGCAAGCTCCCAGACTCCCGGAGTTCAACTTCGAACGCAGACTCCGCTCAGAGTCCCCCGACCCACAATCCTCAGCGGCATCGAACACTCCAGAGGACAGTGACGCCCACGAAGGTACCACACACACACACACACACACACACACACACACGCATTCAGATGAGATACACCAGCAGCAGGTCCTGTGTTATGTCTTTTCTTTTCATAATATTTTATTCAAAGCTTTGTGTGTGTGTGTGTTTTTAGAAAATGTAATGTCACGGCGTCGTCCACGTTCCTCACTAGGTGTTACATCCTGGAGCAAAGTTCACAGTTTCAGCCGAGACCGCACAGGTTCAACCGCTCACACACTCTCTCTTCCTTCTATTGTCTTTAACACATTCACAGCAGTCGTTCCTTGCTCACACACACTCAATCATTGTCATTCTCCCCACTAAGCTCACTATTTTCCCAGTGCTGCCAGAAATGCTTTCTATAATCCTCTCACATCAGTTGATTCGTGATAGAGACACATCACTCTGATTAAAAAAACAAAACAAAACATTCCTTATAAATAATTTTACTTGCACGTTGCTCCAAATCAATCTTGTATGCATGCGTTCTGAAAACTTCAGCATTTGTGAATGTGTGTGTGTGAGAAGTGTGTGTATTGCTTGTATAACGTATCATCTGTTGCTGATCATTCTCATTATTTATCATAATTAATCGTCATTGCATGCACGTTCTCTATTTCTATTCTCTAGTTCTTCCTCAGTGCTGCTCCTGGAGAACACCGGCTAGTTAAAAACGCTGAACTGGAGGAGTTTAAGGTGTTAAACACGTGAAGGTGCAGGTTGAGTGTGCTCCAGGACCAGGGTTGAAAGTTAAATTTTACACGAGTTTACAGAGATTATGGAATTCATAGTGATTTTTTTTATTTTTATTAAATCAGTCTCTGATAATGAATAGCTTACAGTGATTTAAGAAAAAAAAAATTAATCTTGAAAGGGTTGTGTTTTGATTTAATGTGAGGACATTGAATACATCGTACTGTGCAAAACCCACTGATTTCTTCATATTTTGCTTCCGAAGACTCAGATTTTCTTGTATTTTTTATATAGTCTTGAGGAATAGTTCTCCAGACTTCCTGCAGGACATTTAACTTGAGGCAAGAACCAGTGAGAAACAGGTGCAGATCATGACAGATGATCAGGCCTAGAGGGGAAATGAGGTCGCTGATGATGGTGTACAGTGTATAAATACAAAAGGAAAATAAACATTATACAGAACACAAATTCATACATGGTACAGTCTATAAATACAATAGAAAGGGGGAAAAAAAACAATACAGTAGTTACACTTTCAATCAAACTGCACAAGGTGGTATAATATTGCACAAGAAGGTGAAAAGGTGTTTTTGCACAGTTTCTAGATATTAAATTAAAATATTGTAACTATATCATGAGAATGTAGCTATATTTAAGATATTGTACATATATTGTACAATTTAACGTATTGCACCAACAGTATATTACGTTCATTAATATCCATGACGTCTCGTCTTAGTCACAGGACAAAAGGTCATCAATGAATATTTTTCGTCATTATTTTTCTTGGCGAAATTAACACTACGACCAGTCCAGTTTGCTGTTCAGGTGAACACCCAGGTATTTATGAGTGTCCACTCTCTCAATGTCATTTCCCTGAATGTTCACTGGTAATAGTGAAGTGTGTTTGTGCCTGTGGAAGTCCACCACCAGTTCTTTGGTCTTCCCCGCATTTATCTGGAGGCAGTTCCATTGTCACCTGTCCACAAAGTTCTGCATCAGTCCTCTGTACTCCCTTTCATCATCCTCTGTGATCAGGCCGACGATGTCAGAGTCGTTATAGAACTTCTACAGGTGACAGGTTTCTGAGCTGAACATGAAGTCTGCAGTGTAGACCGTGAAGAGAAACGGAGCCAGGACCGTTCCCTGTGGGGTTCCAGTGTTGCTGAAAATCATGCCAGACTCTCAGTCTTGAGTCCTCACGGATTGTGGTCGGTTTGTGAGGGGGAATGAGGGGGTGGATTCAAGACCATTTGCACAGTACTGTGTATAAATCCAAATATATTATAGCAATATTTCTCCATTGTCATCTTTGAACATCCTGATTTTGTAACATAGAGTAAAACACTTGGGATGAATCTGCTCTTTTCAACATATATAAGCTCACAGATGCCAGCAATTGGCAAGGTTTGTTTGCATTTCACGAGCTCTTCATCTAGCAATGTTGCGAAAAGTTTTCTGTTGCATCATTCAGGATTCTCCACTGATGTCTTAACTGCAGAATCCCATTTAATATCAACTTAATATAAACCAATATAATAGGAAAAATAATCAGATCCATCAGATGGGACAAATTTCTTAAAATCCTCTTTGGCGGGTAAGTAAAGGTTTATTAGGCGTTGTTTTCTCCTGAAAATAATTTCCTAAAATCTGTTGCAATGATCATGACCACAAATCTTAAACTTTTCAGTCCGTGCCATTGATTCATCTCTAATCTGCACGCTGCTTTCTTTAAAATAAATTAATACCGAATTCTGAAATTCCCTCGCTTTTTTTCGCGTCTCGGCCCAGCCCTCTGATCTCACTGATGTTAATAACGATGTCGTTGCAGGTGATGATGTGGAGCCCACTGCCTCTGTTGACAAAACAGATCCGAACGTGGACGACGCCCCTCCCACAAGCCACAGAACAGAGGATTTGCCCCGCCCTGAAGAAGATCCCGTCCCCTCTGACGAAAGTCAAGCTCAAATCTGAGTTCAGCTGCAGTTCTTAATGCTTTACATGCTTTGAATGTTTTAACTAATTTTGAGCAGCGTTTCATTTATTTCCTAGCATCTTTTTTTTTTTTTTTTTGCTGAAATCTATTTTGCACACATTTCTTGCCGAGTTTTAGTATTATCTGAAAAGGAAAAAGTTGCACTCCTTTGAGCTTCGGTATCTACTGCATATTGTATTATTTAACAGTGTAACTATCCAATAGATGTTTCTGTAGACCTGGGAATGTCAGAATAGTAAAAAGACTAGAAGTGTAACGTGTGTTACAAATGTGACGGTGTCGCATTTCACGACCAAGTGTAGAGGAAAGCAGATTTTTAGTTAGTATTAGAATCAGTATGATTTTTTTTTTTTGTGTTTGTTTTAAAAATTTAAGTTTAAATTTAAAATTTTGCTCCGTTTTCAACTAGACAGATTATTCTGCGGTATTATTTCATTAGTTTACAGTTTCAATTCAGCTCTTTCAATCAGTTTGCACTCATTTATATTTTGCATCTGTCTTAGTTGATTGTGTTGCATTTATTTTTAACCGCTTACAGTGTTTTTTTTTGTGTTTTTTTTTTTTTCTTTCTTTTTTCTTAAAAGTCTGGTGCCTTTATGTGAAGGAAAAGTACATTGCTGGAATTTCTACGCTGTTTACACCTGATTGTTTTGTGACCTTATCCTGATGCGATTCGCCGCAAACTAGCGTACTACTTCTTGTTCCTAATTTTCTGTTCAATTGCTGTATTAAAAAAAAAAAATCATGGTGGTATGAATGTATTTACACATGTGTAACAGTTACATCTGAACATTTCTACATTTAATAATCCGGATGTTCGAAACGCATGAATTGTAAACAGTCAAAGGTTAGTTAAATCTACTGCTACAAATGCTGCATAGCAAAACCCCACATAAGAGAAGCTTCTGAGTAGCATCAAGCGCCAAATCAGTTGTGCAACACCTGTGTTTAGCCTCCGTCTCAATCTCCATCTTGCTGTGGTTCCCTTTCAGCAGCCTGTGTTCGAGGTTTTATAGTTCATGCTTCTGATTTATAGTAAATAAATAGTTGGGTCTCGGTGTCTGATCCTTCCAGGTGTTGCTGTTCTACATTTCAGTGTTGTGTTTCGATTTATACACAGTTAACTCATGGAAAAACTCCAGCTTTTGTTTGGTGCAGTTTCTGTCTCAGTGCGCGCAGATCCTCAACAGCTGTCTGTCTATGCATACAATAAAGATGATTTTTTTTAAATTGTGTTTTTCTCAGACTTCGCACTTTCCCACGTCATGTTTTTCACATTAGATCACTTGACAGTAGAGTATCAGTTCAGCAATGAACTCAAGCCTGAGCAAAATCGATTGTTCATTACCAATTTAAAATAAATCATTCAGTTTTTTAAAGTAAAAGATCTGATATATATGATCTTGCTGATGTGAGAGGCAATGGGGAATTTCGTACATATGGACCAAAAGACACACTGTGGTTGACCAGTAAAGAAAGAAAATACAATTTCAGTTCGATTTTATTTATATAGCACTTTTAACCACAGTCTTCGTCACAAAGCAGTTTTATGGAAATTAGTTTGAAAAATATGAGAAAATGTATAAATCAAAATGATCAGATTGTCCCTGATGAGCAAGCTGAGGGTGATGGTGGCAAGGACAAACTCCCTGAGATGATGATAGGAAGAAACCTTAAGAGGAACCAGACTTAACCATCCTCATTTGGGTGATATCAGATAGCAGGGATTGATTTACAGCCATACGATGTGTTAGAAAGTCCAGTTTTGTATTTTTTTGGAATTTCAGTTCTGAACTATTTTAGTGACTGCAGTCACAATTTGAGAGTAAAATCATTTTTACTTCTGTCTGGGAGAGGGGGAAAGCATATTATATATTTATGACCCTATTTGAGCTTTGTAAGCTAGTGGTCAATTTTGACCTTACACTGACCTTTAAAATCTTTTAAGAATTCCATTGACGTGATAACCTGGTCATTCAGGTCGTCAGGTCACTTCATTTCATTGCCACAAAACGTTGCTGAGTCTATACCTGAGCGACTTACGCAAGATAATAACACTCCCTCCAGAGACTTGTACAGTGGCCACTATGCATGATGGGTGCATCGCTTCATGCGCTGCCCTTCTTACCCTGACACGCCCATCACTCGTCTGAATAATTTTTCCATTTCTCCAACAAGTGGTTTTCCAATGGACACACAGCTGTTTAGTCCTAATCTTATGAGTTTTCATCACATTATGTGTGTGTGTTTGTATGAAATTGCTTTCACATTTTGATTTCTGACCATCTCCATTCATGATTTTTTTTAAATTACATTTCTTTCAAATTTTGATAATGGGTTAAAGAGTTCTTAAACCAGTTCCAATCATTTTTAATCTCCTTTGTTACTTTATTTTATATATATATATATATATATATATATATTTTTTTTTTTTGCTTGATACAGCCCAGTAATTCGACCTTTCTGAAACAAGGCCTTTTTTTGCCAAAGTGTTTGGAAGGTCACACAAAACTTTTTTTTGTATCAGGTTTAAATCCTGTGAACAGTGTGAAATAACAAAAGACACTTTTATATCAGGTTCTTGTGGTAAAAGCACATAACTGTACTGCTGTGCTTGGTTGATACACAGATTTCAATGGAGTGACCTTCAGTGGCGGAAAGCGTCACGCCATAAGTCCCGCCTCCTGCTCTAGGATTGGCTGTAGGATCAAAAAAGTGCACTCCTTAGCCAATCATGGTGTCCAAAACGGGACCTGCCGGAATGCCGTCGGTTTTTTTTTCGCAACGCCCATCATCCGGGTCTTTGGTTAAATAGCGTGCCACACATGCGCAGTGAGTCCTCAGCGGTACGTCCTCTGCAGCCGGGTAAGTGAAGGAGGACGGAGCGGAAATCTCACCGTCTGCTCGAATCTTACATTTTTAACTCATACACAGGTGTTGGCTTAATATTGTTAACGTTCTGAGGACGTTTTAACATTTCTGATAACCCCTATTCGTGTGCAGCTGCATGTTTTATGAAGTGTAAACCCTGACTGACCTTAACCGTTGTCTTTACACAGATACCGGATCGAGTGGATCGAAACAGATCTGATACAAAAATGTACGCTTGTGCTAAGTTCGTGTCCTCCTCTGCACTGGTGAGTCTCCTGCTCTCTGACAGGTCAATTTCCGCGAGTTGTGTCCGGCTAGCTTTGCTCATTCCTATGCTAATGCTAGCGCTACTGCTAATGCTAGCGCTACTGCTAATGCTAGCGCTAATGCTAGTCCAGTAAGTGCCATATGAGAATTCAAGGTCATTTCAGCAGCACGAGCCTTCAGCGTTGCCATGGTGACGGTATTCGAGATTAAAATGCAGCTGATTTTGAGAGATCTTTCTGTCTGAAGTCGGACCTGAGCTGTTTTATTTTCTTTTAATTCAGACCGCAATGAAGCTGAAGTCCTTAGTGACAGTTCGGCTAGTGACATAGCTAGCTAACTGAAGGAGCAACAGCTTCTTGAATAAACATAAACAGGACTGATTTAGGCAAGATGTTAGTCTGGGCTTCAGTGCTGAGTGGATCAAATGAAGTGATTATAACTTGTGCCGCCCACATCACTAATGTCTGGCCCTTAGGAGCCCTATTCAGTTGGGATTAGTTTGTTCATTCATTTTATTCATTTATCTCCTATGGCATTATTCCTGTAAATAAAGGTCCAAGCAGTGCCTCCCGCCCCTTTAATTTAGGCCACAAGAAAAAGTTATTAAGGACTTTGGCTAGTTGTGTAGCTAGTTATCTAGCAAAAGACATTTAAAGGAGCTGAATAAACAAACAGGACCTGTTAGTCTGGGCTTCATTGCTGTGAGTCTGGAATTAAACTAAGTGATCATAACTGTTAGGAACTTGTGACCGCTCACTTCACTAACGTCTTGCACTTAGGAGTCCTATTCACTTAGGAGTCCTATTCAGTTGGGATTAGTTTATTAAAAACTAATTCCATCCGAATAGTGCTTATTTTTGGACAATAATGGTCACTTAACCCATCTGCTGAGGTGAGATCATCTTTGTCTCTTTATTTATTTATTTTTCTCTCTCCAGGTCCGCTCTGGCTCAAGGGCGCTTTACAGACCCCTCTCTGCCTCCGTGCTCTCCAGGCCAGATGGCAAATCTGCAGAGGTGAGAGTTCAGCTGATCTATCAGTGAGACCACAATGAATGACGGTTGATTGAGAAATCAGGGTGTTTGTGAGGGTCATGATGCGCAGATCTGGGGTTTAGTTACACTACTCTACTTTTACTCATTTGGAGGAGCTTTATTCAAATACTCTAAACAAGTAAGGGGTAACTGATTAGGAGGAAACTTTAAAACATGTATGTTGAAATAATTTTTTCGCACATTCCAGTTAGGAAGCTGGGGTCAGTGTCGGGGTCAACCATGGAGCAGATGGGGTTAAGTCAGATAGGGTCTTGCTCAAGCGCTCAGCCATGGCAGCTTGGCAGTACTGGGGCTCGAACCCTTTATCAGTAACCCAAAGCCTTAATCATTTGAGCCGATCAGACCTGAGCTCTCCTGGGTGCTGATGGGGATTATACATTATAGAACACAGGTGTAGAAGACATTACCACACTGTGTTTCAGTGTCCAGGTGAGATATGCGTACGTGTGGCGGGTAACAACTTTTAAGATGCCCAATCAGTAGAGGAGCAGCAAGTTAGTCCAAAAGGGCAGAAGATTTATAGCATTGGGACAAGAGCCAAAGTGTATTTAGCACAAAGATGTTCAGGACTTTAAAAAAATTTTATTAATTTTTTTTCCCTCCTCCTCCATCCCTTTGCTCCGTTCCTCACACTAGGCCAGCCCGGTCCTCCTGCCACAGAGTGCCGTATCCCAGGTCGCACTGAGGGGCTTTCAGACCAGTGCAGTGAGCCGTGACATCGACACAGCCGCTAAGTTCATCGGCGCCGGTGCCGCCACCGTCGGAGTGGCCGGATCGGGAGCCGGAATCGGAACGGTGTTCGGAAGCCTGATCATTGGATACGCCAGGTACGACACGGAGAAGTTTTAATGAGAAACTTGCCTTTGACCAAACTGTAGGAGTGATAATTTTTCAAAGGGCAGTGAGTTTTTCAAAAAGCCATGATTTAGCTCTGAATGCTGTTCGGTGAAGATGTTTCTATGTGGCTGCACGATTCATCACAGAGTAAATAAACACCATTAAATTGCAGTATTTAAAGACAGAAATATGCCTAGTTTGCAGTATTAAAATGGGCATCAGCGTCTTAAGACATTTGTTCCAGCAGATCAGGTTAAACGTTTTATCTTTGATGATTTTTAAGTCTGAACAGTGCTGAGATTTTGTGTGTATATAGATCGATATTAAATTTTACCTGAATCAATTTTCTGTCCCCTGTGTGTGTGTAATATATATATATATATATAAAAAAACAGCTATTGAGTTAAAGGCAAAGTTTTGCAAAAAAATAATCAGTTGTTAATTGCGCTACCTGGCGAGCTTTCCTTCTTGTTCCTGTAATTGCCTTGTGAATTGCACAATTATCGTGCTGAACAAAACATGAAAAACACCAAACAATTGATGAGCAGCATACAAGGCAGTATGGGAAGGATGTATACTAAATCCTCCAAGAATACAAATCTTAAAGTTTATCACTAGGGTTTAATATTCTTCTATTAAATTATTCCAAGTCTTTGTTGAAAACAAACCACATTGACCATTTTCCCCTCAATTTCACTTTGACGTTATAACCTGATCTCGGTCATAAAATATCTGTACTTTTTCAGATTTTGTGATTCAGTATTAAAAACCTGGGTGTCTGAATTGTTGACTTAAATTTGATCCGAACATGACACGAGTAAAAGCAGCAATCTCTGCAGGATATTTTATTATATTTATAAATTGTAATAAAGCTCAGTCTGATCTCTCTGATGAATAAGATGCCCTCAGATGCTGAAGTTATTGCTTATGTCAAACATGCAGCCACTAGAGGGCAAAATGGAACAATGAACATAATGATACTTCCTCATTAATAAGCTTTGTAGTCTGTAAAGATCCAAATGAACAAATTTAGGGGGGGGGTCAATACTTGCACAAGCACGACTGCTCTTGTTCTGAGTTTCTCATGCTCTGTGTCCTCTCAGGAACCCGTCCCTGAAGCAGCAGCTGTTCTCCTACGCCATCCTGGGATTCGCTCTGTCTGAGGCCATGGGTCTGTTCTGTTTGATGGTCGCTTTCCTCATCCTGTTCGCCATGTCAAGTCTGTGCCGTCTTTG
>JAQQZT010000037.1:33891691-33910224 GCA_030068275.1 Clarias platycephalus | reverse complement strand
TTTGTTGGCGTTTCACTTTCAGCTGTGTCTGCATCACTGGCATCTGTTTTGTCTCCATCGTTCTTGTGAATTTAGTGTGTTTGTTCTCCGCGCACATCAATCAATCAGTGCAGTGGTTTCCGGGGTGCAATTTTTTTCCTTCCCCGCTGAATTATTTGTATTATTTTTCATTTTCATTCATTTATTTTTTACTCAGTAGTAAATATGATTTAAAATGTAGTGAACAAAACATACTTTAAACAAAACATACTTAAGTAAAAGTAAAATTACAGATTTTAAAAACTACTTTAAAATGTAGAAGTACACCAAAAATCTACTCAATTATAGTAATGCGAGTAAATGTCATTCATTACTTTCCACCTCTGCTTGTGACTTATTTCAAAGCTTTGGTAATATGAATGTAAATATTTGTCATGTGAAATAAAGCACCCTCTGAATCTCTGAATCTTGAGAGAGTGATAGAGAGATGCGAACAGAAAGACAGACAGTCATGGAGATGCAGAGGGAAAGCGAGATAAAGAGAGGCTTAGAGAGGTACATTTAAAGACAGAGACACAGTAAAAGAGAGACACAAGGACAGAGACAGACAGAGAGAGAGAGAGAGAGAGAGAGATGTACACAACATGAAGGATTTTCTATTTCTCTGAAATTCATTTCATCCAGAGTAACTGTTCTGCCCTGACTTTTTTATCAGCTATATTGTATAAACCTGACTGAACTCTCTCTCTCTCTCTCTCTCTCTCTCTCTCACACACACACACTCACACACACACAGATGTTGCAGCTCCACATCTGGAATCTGGGCGGAAAAAACCCTTGGAAAACTGAACACGTCAGTGGCTCTGGATAAACCTCCACACACACACTCATTCACACACACACACACACACAAACAGACACACACATAGCTTCCGCTTTATTCTCAGCCGTGTTTCCGTCCCTATAAACTTCTTTATTTTATTGTGTGAGGGATTTTTTTTTTTTTTTTTTTAGAGTTTAGTAAAGGGTTTGGGCGGAAACTGTGTGTGTGTGTGTGTGTGTGTGTGTTTGGGTGCACGCGCGTGTGTGTGTGTGTGTGTTTTTGCGGGAAGGAGTGGCTCCAGCGAGGGTTTTCTCATCTCTTCACACACACACACACACACACAGAGAGAGAGAGAGATGTCAAGCGAGCCTCTAATGGACTGTACCGCTTAAGTGTGAGGATTGTTTATTTGTTTAGAAGAAGAAGAAGGATTAAGGATTAAAAACAAATTATCAAACAACCGGGCGGGATTTAAAAAGAAAAAGAAAAAAAAATAACTGGTGAGTGCAAACATTCCTTTCTTAGGAAACTTTCTCTCTGTCCAGACCAGCCGTTGGAGATGAAACAGAACATCAAAAGAATTTTAAAATTTTTGTTTATTATAGAACCCCCCCCCCCCTTGTTTTTTTTTTTTTTTTTTTTTAATGTATCGGTTGCCCCTGTTCGCTTCCTGAGCAGCAGCGTGGTGTGGCAGATACTCCCCTCTCTCTCTCTGTCTCTCTCTCTGTCTTTAACACTGTTCAATCTGGAATCCACTCCAAACTCCAGTGCTGTTTTTCTTCTTCTTCTTCTTACTGTTCTTGTGACTTTACTCTCATAATCATCTCATTCTATCTGGAAGCAAAGAGACACATTGTTTTCACAGCCTTGGCTCTGGTCCCTCTGATTCGCGCATGCGCAGATTAGCCGAATCCTGTTGGGTTGATTTAACATTTAAAGTATATATTTTGTCAAAAAAAAATGTAATTACATGTTTATGTGTGGAAAGTAGTAGTGTTTTATAAAGAGAGCGAGAGAGAGAGAGATGGACAGAACGAGAGACTGACTGTCATAGGGATGCAGAGAGAAAGTGAAATATAGAGAGGCTTCGAGAGATACAGTTTGCCAAAGGGAGAGACACATTGAGAGACATTTTTCATAATTCTGATATTGTGCAGATGGAAAGAAAGAGAGAGACGGACACAAACAAAGATTTATCCTGTATTGTCAAAGATGCAAAGGGGGAGAGAAGGAGAAAAAGTCGAGGACAGAGAGAGACTTTTATTTTATATATATTTATTTATCATTAATCTTTATATACTTTTTTCCCCCCTATCTACTCCTGTTATTTTCTTGTAACTTATTTCTAAGCTTTGGCGATACGAATGTAAATATTTATCATACCAATAAAGCACCTTTGAATCTGTTAATGACAGAGATACAGACACATACATTTTTTTTTCGTAATCCTGATCTTGTGGAGAAATGTATCAGGATGGAGAGAGAGAGAGCGATGGACAGCGAGAGAAAGAGAGAGAGACACACACAAACAGAGAGAGAGAGAGTCAACATTTTTTTTAACTCTGATCTTGTGCAGAAATGTATCAGGATGGAGAGAGAGAGAGCGATGGACAGCGAGAGAAAGAGAGAGAGACACACACAAACAGAGAGAGAGAGAGTCAACATTTTTTTTAACTCTGATCTTGTGCAGAAATGTATCAGGATGGAGAGAGAGAGAGCGATGGACAGAGACATAGGGGGCGAGAGACACAAACAGAGCCGTCATAGATGCAGAGAGAGAGAGAGAGACAGGCAAAGAAAGAGAGATACAGTGAAAGACAGTAGAGAGACAGGTTATGGCAAAGAGAGAGAGAGAGAGAGCTACATGGTGAAGAGAAAGATAAAGACAAATAAATATATTGACAGAGAGAGACACATATCAAGAGAGACGGATAGAGAGAGAATTTTTTTTTGTAATTCTGATCTTGTGCTGAGATGTATTAGGGTGGAGAGAGAGAGAGAGAGACAAACAGAGCAGTCAAAGACAGAGATATTGACCTGGAGAGACATAGAGTGATACACAAATACAAGCAGAGAGAGAGAGAGAGACAAGATGGTGAAAGACAGAGGAGAGACAGGCAGTGAGAGAGAGGGAGAGAGAGAGAAAGCGATACACAGCCAAAGACGGAAGGGCTAATAGATAAAGAGAGAGAGAGAGACGGACAGAAAGAGAGACCGTTATGGAGATGCAAGGAGACAAAGTGAGATATAAAGACCCTTAGAGAGATAGAGTCAAATTGATGGGAATTAAAAAGCATACAGACACGAGACACAAGGAGCGGGACGGACAGCGCTGTGGACAGGGTGAGAGCTAAAGATAAATGACAGATGGACAGAGAGACTCAAACATCGAGAGAGACATACTGTAGAAAAGAGACCAAGAGACAAAATCTTTTGATCTTGTGCAGACATGTATCAGGATGGAGAGAAAGAGAGAGATGGACAGGGACAGAGAGGTAGAGAGAGAGACACACACAAAGACAGAAAGAGTAACGCAGTCATAGTCATACTGTGGATGCAAAGCTCTAGACCTACAGAGAGACAGAGAGAGAGAGAGAGAGAGAGAGAGACAGGCAGTGGGAGAGAGCTACAGGGGACAAACAGAAAAAAAGAGAGAGATTGTTTGTTTTCATAATTCTCATTCTGCTCAGAAATGTGTCAGGATGCATACCGAAGCATTACGTTGTTGGGGGGGATGGGGGGGACGGGGGGGGGTGACGGGGGGGACCGCCCGCTGTATTTACCCTGGGGGCAGATACATGTGGCAATTAGTGATGCATGCTAACACGCTTCAGCTGACTTTCTGACTCGATGGCTGAACACCAGTCTGTAACGGTGGCCAGCTCTGAACTCTGCGGCTTTCAGTACGACAGACCTTCACACACAGGCACGCATGAGGTCAGCGGGTGTCGGGGTGTGTGTGTGAGTGTGTTGTGTTGTGTAAGTGAGTATGTGTTAAAGCTGCAGCCGATGCGCTGCGCTGTTTGGGGAACTTGTGGTTGTCTGCGCAATAAACACCTACATAATAACACGTACACACACTTCCTCTTCTTCCACTGATTAACGCGTTACGTTAGGCCTCGGAGGTCTGCGAGTATGGCGGATATGGTGGAAGTCGTTATGAAAAGTAAATGTAAAGTAAAAAAACAAAAAACAAAAAAGGGAACCAGATCTGATGCATTGATTTGGATACTGATACTGGGAATTTATCATCAGTACTGTAACGTAACCATAGAAAAAGATAGAAAAGGCAAATTAGGAAAAAACAGGATTGATGCATAGTCAGTAGTGATGCTAACTTTTGATCATGTTAGTAAAAACCCCCACTCAGGGGAGGTAATACAGTATATCAGGGTCTTTTTTAAAATGTATTTCTGTACAATAGCGGCCTGCTTTAAAAAAAAAAAAAAAAAAACAGAATACAAGGGGAAGGAAGAGGGGGCGCAAACTTTTTAGCATTCACCTGTGGTTAGTTTTCAGAAGTCAGGCCGCATACGTCGCTCGCTCTTTAGTGAATATGATAATAATAATTAAAAAAAACGCTCCACCAGTTTCATCAGCTCATTCGCGATCGTTAAGTCGTAGAGATTCTGTGTGAAGGCGCATAACTGCCAGCTTTTTTTGCGTTACTCAAGAGCACTCATGACCTGACTCGCGCAGAGGAAGCGTAACCGTTTCTGTAGAGGAAGTGGAAAGAAATGTGAACGAAAGAAAGACAGCGAATCATTCGTTCCTATTTCCTGGCTGGTGTGTGCTGACGGTGCACTACCTGAGTGTGTGTTCAGTGTTGCTTCGGATGTGGTACGCTACACCGGCACCCAGCATTTTCTGCCCCCTTTTAAATGATGTGTGTGTGTGTGTGTGTGAGAGAGAGAGAAAAAGTAAGGTTGAGGTTAAGATTACGCCACACTCGGTGGGTGGCTCTGCTTCTGTTATTATCTGACACCCAGTGATGGTCTGGAATTGACTTGACTCTGAATTGAGGGGTGTGAGGCTCTACCCTAGACATGGTCAGAGATAGACATCAAAAGACGGAGACGATGAGAGATATCGAGAACGGTATTAAGAGTGATTGAGAGACTCTGAGTGAGAGAGAAAGAGAAATGAAACTGACAAGAGACTTGGAGGTGCGCCTACAACGACAGCGTGATGGAAAGACACAGAGGGACAAAGTAGCGCGGAAGAAGTATACAGAGAAAGACAATCGGAAGAGACACCCAGACGAAGAGGGCGAGAGACACTCGGGGAGAGACGAAGAAGGATAGAGAAACGAAGAGGGAGACGGGGAGAGGGAGACACTTCGGGAGGGACAAAGAGCGAAACGGATTCCTTTAGACAGAGACAAAGGGAGAGAATGTGAGAGAGAGAGAGAGAGAGAGAGACGCCTGTAGAGAGGGAGACAAAGCAGGAGATGGAGACAAGGGGAGATAAAGAGGAAGAGTGGGAGAAGGAGAAAAAAAGGGGAGGAGGAGAGAGACACTCTGAAGAGAGACAAAGACGAACATAGAGACACTCATAGAAGTTTTTTCCCATGTTGCACTTTATTTCCAACGTCGTCGAACATTTTTTTCATTGTAACATATACCGAATTTACAAAAACACTCGGAGAGACACCGAGAAATCGATACAGAGACAAACAAAGAGGAGAGACACTTGAAAAGAGACCCAGATACTCAGAGAGCGATAACATGGAGAGAGACACTCTGAGAGGGAACGAGGAAGACACGAAGTACAAAGTACTGGACAGAGACAGAGAGACTCTTAAATGGAAAGAGAGACACATGTAGGACGAGGGACAGGGGCAGATACACAGCAGAGAATTAAGGCATGAAGAAAGAAAGTGGATGAGAGAGACACTAAGAAAGAGTGAGGCAGAGTGACACTCAGAAAAAGCAAAGATAGACTTGCGGAGAGAGAGAGAGAGAAATAAGTGAATTGAATAAAAGCGCTTTTAAAAGAATTTCATGAAGTTTATTTCTTGCTGTTAGTCTCGCTGTACCGTTACGAGCTCCAACACCTGCTGCTAGTGTTGAACCTGGGCTCAGCTTCAGAGTTTATATCCGTGTGTGTGTGTGTTCTCTCTCTATCAGGCGATTTCTTTCTCTCATTACTCGGCTTAAGTGTAACATGAGACGGAGAACCAACCCTACGATAAAGCGTCACGGTTTAATAGAATTCCCAGAAGCCATCAGGCTGTGAGCTGGAGCCCGGAGGCCGTCCGGATAACGAGCACTTTGCGAGCGCAGGCCACGCCTTCGATCGATAGTGGCGTGGAGACGGATTAAGGGATGGTACGAGCGGAGAGAAGAAAAACCGATGAAGAACTTGGTGAGGGGAGGAGCTTCAGCTTCCAAATCAGAGCGATTTAATAACTCCAGCGCGTGTGTGTGTAGCTGAGGGAACTTCTTCATGGGAATACTCCGTATTTGTGTGTTCATGGCCCTTCTATAACACCTCCTAGCTCTCGTTCTTGTGACCTGAACCTTTCGAACAGGTGAATCGAGTTTAGTGAGGTTCCCCTCTCAATCGGAGGAATATTGTGCAAGTGCCGAGCGCTGTTCCTGGTGTCACGTTACATCATGTTGCTGCTCAAGTAAGAGCTTCAGTTTAAAGGGGGATGAGTGCGTTTCCTAACAGTCTGCGAGGCAACGCTTGCGTTACGTCACCGGATCCACAGCTCATCCCTAGCTTTAGTTGCAACATTTGGTGGCGTCATCGTCCGAAATGCGACGCCGCTGTGCACTCGGCATGGCCATTTTAAACGTTGTTTAGTTTATTTATTAATGGGGTTTTTTTTCAGCATACTTAAATATTAGGTATATCAGGTGCTGACATCAGACTGATTTGGTCTGAAATATTAGAACTCATTCTCATCTTGCCACACTGACTCCAAAATCGAAGCAATAAATTTTATGTAAATGTATTCAGGGTCGAGGATTAGACTCCCGCCTCCGGATGCTCCGGTCTCATGCGATAATCTCCATCGTGTACAGGATATAAGGTAGAAGATGAATGAATGAATAAAATTTATTTGAGGTGGTAAAACGGCGCAGTTCCTTTATAATCCTACAGGTGGTGCACAGTAATACAAATCACAGCAAATCCCCAACATACAAACGAGTTCCGTTCCGAGAGGTTGTTCGTAAGTCCAATTTGTTCATAAATCCAACAGACGTTCTATAGGTACTAGGAGACTAACACAATTGTTATGAAACGAACATGTTCCATGATCTTGTCCTCGTTCTTTAGAATCGCGCCGATGGTTGAACGGTTCATGTTAAAAGAATAAGCGATGTCTGCCATCGTTTCACCTCGCTTCCTTCTCTCAATTATTTTCACTTTTGTCTTCATCGTTATTGCTTTATCGCTGCTGCTTTTACGCTAGCTTCCGGACATCCTGGGGTGCGCGCGGCACGCATGTGACAATGTGCGCCGGACATGTGATCTAGCTTCCGTGATTGAACATGCATAAACGCTTGTTCGTATCTTTGAAAGTTTGTAACTCGAACGTTTGCATGTAGGGGACTTACTGTATTTGCACGTCGGCGGGAAACAAATTGTTTACGAATGTTGTTTCGAATTGTAATGAAACCTGATGGACAAAAACACTATAGAATCGGGAGATTTATAAAATTGCGATACTTTTAAAATCAGCACCGAGGTATCGTGATAATATTGTATCGGGTGCTTCCTGTTGATTTCCATTCCTAATAAACAGCATTGTGTCTATAATATAAAAATCAGCCTAAACAATCAGACTAAAAGTAAAATAAAATAAAAATATCATCTAAATCTGTGTGAGGGTTTTTGTTTTATCCCGCTGTCGTACACAAGGCTTAATGATTGATGCTGCAGGTTTACTGTGTTTGTTTAAGCCGTGGTACAGGGAATCGTTTGATTACTTTGCTCCTGGTGCATATTTTAATAGCTTAACGCACACAAACACATTTCAAGAGCCCACAGAAGACACACTGACACAAAACACACTTCGAGAGTCCGGTATGTTTTATTTCCAAGATATACAGAGAAGAAAGTTCATGATCTTCATGCATCAATCATCACTCCATCCAGCGAAGGCTTCATGCGTAGACATCGAGTGATGGATTTGAACGTGTTTATGTACGCCCGTTATAGAATCTGCGTCTCTAGGGGGAATGACGTCGTGTTGAGGTGGTGTGGGCTTCAAAGATAGTCCTCGATGCAGAACCAAAAAGTCTGGGCGGTGGAGCTGGATGTGATCCAGGAGCTCATATAATAAGAATAATCACTAACCCACACCACGAAACAGCACGTTAAACACTACAGCTGTGGCTCAGAGATAGACTGTAGAATAGTTTTTATTTGTTAAGTGTTGCATTTTTCAAATGGATTCAGTAGCACTAATGTTTGTCTGATTTGTCTTAAGCAGCTATGTTTCTTACAGGTTCTGAAAACTCCTAAAAGTAATTCATAAACACTGGAATGCTGCGTAACTTCCCGCGTCACACTCCAGGCCACTAGGTGGCAATGATGCACCAACTACCCATAAACTCAAGAAGAAGAAGAAGCAATACTTTAACAAAACATAAGATGCAATCGCTTTATACATACACCACCTGGCCAAAAAAAGTTAATTTAATCACCTTTAGCTTTGATTACAGCACAGACACACGGTGGTGTCTAGTTCCAGTCTAGAACTGTTCTTTCACAATCTTCTGAGATCTAGAATATTCCCATAACATCAGGGAGGAAAAACTGCATCGATAACCTGGTCATTCAGTAAATTCAGGTCGTCAGCTGACTTCATTTTTTGCTACATAACGTTGCTGAGTCTCGACCTGAGCATCTAAGCGTAACACTATAACACAGGCTATCACTCTGGAATAGGGTCAGTCTAGACTCATCAGGTCACATGACCTTTTTCCATCGCTCCAAAGTCCAGTCTCTATGCGCTCTAGCAAATTCAACCTTTTTTTTTTCCTGATAAATCTCACGAACAAGTGGTTTTCTTATGGAGACACAGCGGTTTAGTCCCAATCCAGTGAGTTCTCATCACACTGTGTGTGTGTATGGAAAAGCTCTTACTTTTGCTATTAAACACAGCTAAAAGTGTCTCCATTCATTATTTTCTAGCACACATTCGATCCAAGTTTTGATAATGTGTTGCAGCGGTCTTTATTTTGCACAAACCGTTTTAAAACACACTCCTTTATATGTACGCAGCTGTCCACAGTACCTCCTCAGGGAGCTCGAGCTCCACCCCATGTGGTGTTCTGTTCGACAGAGAGCGGTCTTGGCGAGGCACTAAAAAAAGGTGAAAACCAGTCATAGACGGAAATGGATTTGACGTAACTAATCATTTCATACATCATGACTGATGAGAGACTCTGTCGCTATAACGATCCTGTTCACTGCATGAGCTCACTGTAACAGTGTGAAGTATGAATATGTGTTACAGATTAAGGTCAGACACCATACATGAGCTCATAGACACCCACGGTTTTGTGATTGACAGGGAAAAGACTGCCCCTCCCACCCGGCGGCCACGCCCTTTTTACTTTTACCTCACGATCTCTTGATGTTAAGGGAAACTTTTCCCCCCCCTCGCATTTCTTATTAATCTGATTGTTTTTGATCGGCCTTTTGACTAAACTGTTTTTAACCCCCGCCAACTACCTATTTACATTACATTCCTGACATGACCAACATGACCTCGATGTTCGACTCATGATACCGCACCGGGTGGGGTTTTTTTTTTCGTTTTGTTTAGTTTTTTCCACATAACAGGGATTTTACCATCATGCACGTCTGATGAACCTTGTCATGACTGAAACAAAACCCACAAAACTTAACATTAGTTTCGTTTACACTATATGCAATGCGCTGGTGTGCAAAAGTTTGTGCCCACCCTGCATGGTGACAACTGAATAGAGATAGGAGGGAAATTGATTCAGTGATGTATCGCCAGTGATAAATGTTTGCGTTTGAGATGGTAAAATGTTGCAGTTCCTCTGAGCTCCTGCAGGTGGAGCACTCCGAACGGTTCACATATCGACAGGCAGCAAATTATTTGTGAATTTTATTCAGAAATGTAACGAAATCTGAAAGATTTTTTAATATTGAATATCTTGAATAGATTGAATAATATATTGAAATATCGGGATATTTATACGTAAAATTGTGACATTTATAGAATCGCAATACAAATCGAATCGGTACCCGGGTATCGTGATAATGTCGTATCGGGTGCGCCCTGGTGATTCCAATCACCTAGAATTAAAGACGATAAAAAAAAAAATTATGCACATGACTCAAACCTAAACCAGAAGTCAGAAAGAAAAAAAAAACCTCAGAAACTAGTTTCATTACATTAGCGTGGAAAATAAATTGGCAAACACAAGATGTATATTTATTCATTCTTAATATTTTACATATTCTCCAAAAACAAACAAAAACTCATTAACTGTTGCACTGAATTCTTCATTTTGTTCAAACTACGGAATGCAAACTTTTGCACTCAGTTGCGTAACCACATTAACACACTCAGCAAAAAAACATCACAGCAGGGGAAAAAAAGAAAACTATATTCTGCAGTAGCAGTAATCAGGAAACCGAAGACGGCTAGGAAAGTCCTGTTTATCGTCCGAGATAAAGTGCTGAGATAAATCTATAATCTTAATCACGTCGGTATCTGATCATGTGATCGTTTCAGTGCGTGCATCAGAAAATAACTTTGCAGCAGTTTAAACTAACGAACCAAGAGAGAGAGAGGGAAGCGTGGAACGGAACAAGAGACGGTAAGTCTTGATTGTCGTGGTGTGTGAAACTGAGAGCGAAGGAGCTGCGTGGACATCCTGTGCGCAGGGTGCAAACGGGGTCCTCGGGGGGGGGGTGAAGGGGGGTGAGGGGTGAAGCGGGGGGTGAGGATGTAGGTTTGGTTCTCTGAAATCGAGATGCAGTGAGGTGTGTTGGAGAAAAAAAGCAGAAATGAGAGCAGTGCTTGTACTAATGAACTCTCCACCGCAAGCGAGTGCATTGTCTTTTACTTCTGTTTAAATTGTTGATTTGCATGTGTTTGTAATATTTATCTATTCAAAAGTATATATATATATATATATATATATACACAGTCTGCCAAAAAAAAATTATACACACTTCAGCTAAAGAAAAACTTGTATAAATATTTTAATACTAAATTCCAATTTTTTTATTATTATTTATTAATATAATATATTGTACATCATACTGTTTTTCGTTTCCTGAAGTGTGTATGAATTTTTTGGCTGACTGTGTATATACAGTATATCTTATAATATCTCAAAAAAGGATATTGCATCGTAATTTATCACAATATTAAAAGTTTACATTTATTGTCTTGTGCGTTTAAAGAATTTCACAGTTTATTCGATCTTTTGTCGTTCGATTCATTGTATCAATGGGCTTTTAAAATCATTCAGGCAATCTTCAAAACGTTAAATGCCTTAAAAATTGCTAATTTCCTTATACTGTAAATACACATGACTCCTGCTGCTATCAGAACATACAGACCGCGTGCATCTGTTGCAAAGTACCAGCTAAATCGTCTCGTATTGCAAGATTAGCATTTTTTCTTTTTCTTTTTGAGTTCGTGATCGGTTTGAGCAATACCACCACCTACTGGCCTGGAGTGTGTGGAGTGGAGGATCAGCACAGAAAAAAAAGATTAGCACGTCCAGCTATCAGAAACACAAGCTTTAGTAGTCTTTAATACTTTAAAACGTGCAGGAAGTGCGGCTGCTTAAGAAAAATCCGACATTGAACATCTGTCGATCGACAGTCTGGCTATGACTCGCAGCTCTATTATCTTGCAGCGTTTCTGATGCATCAAACTGCATCCATGCATTGCATGCGAATTGATATTAGTCACTTTGTCTGATTAAAGTCTGTATATTTCTGTCGAACGTTTGTAAGCAAGACAAGACGTTGCTTCGTCTCCTCAGTAACCCCATATCGCTGCGTGTTCCTGGTGCATCTCACATTCGCGATTCTTAATCCTCCTTTGTAAAAGGTGTAACAATACTGAGCCGTGTTGTTCCTCAGTGGGTGTGGATGTTGCAGCAGGTGGTTGGAGTCAGCGTTGCGTGCTGGAGTTACAACATCGAGTTGCGTCACATGATCATGAAGACCTAACTACATAGCAAATAAAAATGTTTGTTTTGAAAAAGGCAATATGGAGTTGCTGTTCATAAAACACGAACTGTATATACCGTATATATAACTTCGGCTTCATTTCGGGACGAAGCACAAAAACTTTACAAATTAACGTTCCATTCGAGCAGCAAATAATATCGCAAATCTCGAATTTATTTCCGTCAGGCATTTAAGACCGGTCCGCACTTTTATTATTTTGGACGATGAAGCGTTAAAGACGTAGCTAAAGCGAAACACACCAGCACTCTGGAAATGCGGTGAAAATCCGATGACTTGGTATGATAAGGTTATTTATTATGATGATCGCTACGGGTTACTTATAAATAGATCGATGAATCCCTACGGAGAGACCTGCAGTGATGCGTACAGTACTATGCAAAAATCTTCATTATTCAGTCAGTACAAAAGCATTTCTAATTTCAAAACATAATTATCTTACAGGGTCAGATCTCACTCTCACTCTCACTCATCCATCGCCTGTGGTTGTGGGGAGCCTGGAGCCTATCCCTGGAGACTTGGGGTACAAGGCGGGGCTAACCCTGGACGGGGTGTCAATCCATTGGTAACTTAGTTTCTGTTACTGATTTTAACAGGCGCAAAATGGTTTACTTAACGTTGGTACGATCCCGGCACCTAAACCTCCATGCAGTCACGTGACGTGGTGCCTCGTTCTGTATCCTGCAGCTCCCTTCGCTTGACTACAGAATGCCGCACATCATTTTGTCACACATTTGCATCAATCTGTGAATCACTATCAGTCACTCTGACACGAGTGAGACCCGGTAAGACACGATCTTACACAAACGTACAACTGACCTACAGCTAATCGTCATTTGTGAACTCCATGAACCTGGAGCTGTGCTGCAGTGCACACGGCGTGTACTGAGCATGTGCAGTGATGAGGAAGCCATAATGGATTCAGTTTAGCTGAGTGTGAATTGCTGAATTAATTCAGCGTCGGGTCCGGCTGGTACGATGATATCAAGACAATGTCAGTATTGTGATAAGTTACGTCACAATCTGCTTTTCTGAAACATTTTGTTAACCGTTTTATTGAAAAAAAAATAACCGAATGTTGGACATGAAAATTTTAAAATTGTAAATTAATTAATTGATTATTGATAATAATAATACATTATAAAAAAGAAAAGTATAAAAAAATCTTTAAATAAAAATGTTTATATAAATTATTTAACCCTATACATATTTAAAGAATAACTTTTATATATAAAAGTTATTTTATATACATAAAAATGTTTTTTTTTTAATCTCTAAAATTAATTCATATCTTTAAGGTTTAAAAAAAAAAAAACTTTTTGGAAGCACCAGCCGATGTCAAAATGTTGGACATGAAAATTGTCAATTAATTGATTGGTTTAAATATTATTAATAATAAAAAATAATTATATAAAAATATAAACATATATAAAATGTCATATATATATATCCTAGATAAATAAGATAAGACCCTAGATAAATTATAACCTAGAAATAATTTTAAAGAATAACTTTATATAGTTTATTAGGTATTCTTTAAAAGTATTTTCAGGGCTAAAAATGTTTACAAGGTGTAACAAATTTTAAAAGAAAATGTTATGAAAATAACATAACTATACTTAATAGAAACTGTTCTGGGAATAGCAGAAATCTTTATATTTAGAATTTATTTCCTTGCATTTAATTTAATATCATATAATGTACACAGGACAAAATGTTCTCACAAAAAAATGTTGTTTGAAAAGCTTTGTTTTTTTAAATAAAGAAGGAAAAGATTTTGTTTTGGTTACTGAGATTATACAGATCATAACTGTCTGCAGTAATCTGTGCTAGTGTGTGTGTGTGTGTGTGTGTGTGAGATGTGTTTAATGATGTCCTTGTCTTGTGTTTTGAAAGAGCATGCTTAAACGTCTACTGCTTTAGACATTAGGACACTTACATGTGTGTAAAATATTTGCTCTTTGTGTGTGTGTGTGTGTGTGTGTGTGTGTGGAAAGATTCCTTGTAGAAACGTGTCCCGAGTCAAGAGCTTACGACACTGGAATGAAAACAAGCTTCAGTCCAGACCTTTTAAAGGACACGCTGTCTTTTCCTGTGCACGCGCTCGCGCGCGTGTGTGTATGCGTGTGCGCGCGCGTGTGTGCCTGCTTTAGAGCGCGTGCGTGTGCGCGTGCCTGACTGAGTGTGCGCGTGCGCGCGCTCTGACAGCATCCAGTCAGCAAGAGGGGAACTGTATAAAAATAAGTGTGTTAGTCAGGCACTGTGTGTGTGTGTGTGTGTGTGTGTATGAGAGAGAGAGATCTGCTGAGGTTCTTCTGAACCGCTGCTATTAATAATGCCCCCGTGCTCCACTCAGCATCATATTTGCCCCAGTGTGCAGAAGTTTTGGCACACTCAGCGGATGTCCGCTGGCTGCAGTGAATAAAAAAAAAAGTGCTGGTCCAGAAAGACAGAGTGAGGAGCGGAGGGGGAGGGGGAGGAGGGGTGCTAAAGAGGAAGAGGGAGACAGAAGTGATGTGGCAGGCTGGGAGGAGGGACGCGCTAGTGATGAAAGAGCGAGTGTTTTACTGAGCTCATAAAAAAGAGCAAAGGTAGTGTGTGTGTGTGTGTGTGTGTGTGTGTGTTGAGCGAAGTTTTCCACACTACATGCTGCACTGCTGCAACGTCGCGTGAAGTATCGAAAGGGAAGCAAGAGCTATATCTGTTTTATTGTTTCCTGTTTATGGCCTGCAGCGGATGTTAGCAAAGAAAGAAGGGAGAGACGGAGAGAGACAGAGAGAGACAGAGATGCACATGGAGAAAGAAACAGCTTAGACATGCAGAGAGAGAGAGAGAGTGATCTAGAGACAGAGAGACACAGAGTGTGACACACACACATGGTGAGATAGATATGACCAGAGCAGGAGCGAGCGAGTGAGATAAAGCCACAGAGAGAGACACACGTGGCGGAGCTGGAGAGGGAAAACGAAAGAGAGAGAAGAGGGACAGGAAGAGACGGGGGAAAAAAAAACCCCAGGGAGACACGTACAGAGAGAAAGAATATGAGGGAGAGAATGAAATGGAGAGAAAAAGAGACATGGAAAGAGACAGAAAGAGAGAGACCGACCCATTGAGTGACAAGCATAGTGGGACAGATAGAGACAGAAACATCCATACTCAGAACGGATGAGGTAGAAGAAGAAGAAAGTGCGAGACAAAAGAGACAGAGAGAGAGGAAGAGAGAGGGAGAGAGATACACACATGGTGAGATGGGTGACAGACAAGGAGAGAGAAATAGATATAAAGAGAGAGAGAGAGAGAGATTGAGATTTTACCCACTTTTATTACAAAAAAAAAAACCCTGCCTAATCACAATACCCTTCTACAACACAAATGGGGAATAAACACAAAAAGAAAATAAAATGAATAAAAATTAAATAATAAATACATACTATAACATTTCAAAAAACAATTCACCCTCAAAAACAGAGCACAAAAACTCACTACAACACCAAATGTGCTCAAAGGTAATTAAGTCATCAATAGACTTATAATACAAAAAATCAATCATAATTCTTGATTTCACCAAATTAGAAAATACAAGAACTACATTCTGATTAGCATTCTGTTCTATTCTTTTTTTCCTGCTTGTATAAATGGCCATTTTTGCTTGACCTAGTACAAAATTAATAAATTGGCAAACAAATCTTCTTTTCCTCACATATTTAAACCCCATAACAAAGGTTTCCAGTGAAAAGATCTCATTACAACTCTTGAAAATGTTACTCAGAACTACGAATAAAGGTTGCAGTCTTCCACAGTTCAGGAAAGCATGAAAAATAGTTTCTCTGTCAGCACAGAAAGGACATGAAGAATCAACCTCAGGGTTTAAAACAGAAATAAAAGCATTAACTGCGACAGCACCATGGAGAATTCTCCACTGTAAATCCCCTGTTCTCTTGGTCAACGGTGGTTTATACAAGGACCTCCACTCAGGTTTAATCCTTTCATCTAATTTAAAGAAATTACGCCAGGCGGTATCAGTTTTTCCATTTAAAGCCTTTTTGTTGAAAACCAGAACACAACACCTGTACAGATATTTACCAGTGCTTAAAAAAAAATCATTACACAGAGAGGCTAAACAGTTAATAAAAGGGGAAGTAATCCCTTCAGTATTAATAGATAGAAACAGACAAGGAAAAGAGTCTTTGGGATTACAGACACAAGAGCCCTCAAAAAACGCCGTTAACAAATCAGTTTCAGATGTCTTAAGAACAGTTTGCCATCTCCTAAGCAGCTGGGTAACCAGACGAATGGACCTGATTCTCAAAAGTTGAGTTAAAGCGGCTGCATTCTTAAAATCTGGCCCAACAATATTAAGTAAATGGCCCAAAGTAATAATATTGTGCTCAACTAGCCTCTTGCTAAGTCCAGGGAAGCAAGAGCTGTCTGTTATGTCCAACCTGGAGCCATATATCAAAGGCTCTTGAAGTAACCAGTACAAAGAGTCTAAGTCTTTTGATTGTTGAACAGTAAATAGACTCCAAACCTTGAAGATGTTCCTGTAGAAGATTGGCAGCATGGAGGTGTCCAGTCTTGAGGGGTTCATCAAGAAAAGTGTTTTATCCAGTCCCAACCCTGCAGAGCTGCGCAGAATCAGACATGAAACAGCACGCCAGCTGCGATTCGAAGGTCCATCCAACAGCTTTTGCACAAAATGAAGACGAAAAGTTGCAATCCTACTTTGAAGATGTATGAGTCCTTGACCACCTTCTTCTTTAGGCAAAAATAAAATGTTCTGTGAGACCCAATGCATTCTGTCCCAAAAAAAGTCCACCAGAACAGCCTGGATTTTTAAAAGCAACTGAAGAGGGGGATCAACACAGGCAAACTTGTGCCATAAAGATGAGGCCACCAAGTTGTTAATAATCAAGATGCGTCCTCTATATGACAATTTTGGAGACAAAAAATTCCATTTTTCTAGACGACCTTTAACTTTTTCAAATAGACCTTCCCAGTTTTTCTGCACTATTGACTCATCACCTAAAAAGACCCCCAAATACTTAAAACCTTCTTTTCTCCATTGTAAACCAGCAGGAAGTCTTGGACTTCCATTTTTCCACTTTCCTATCAATAGTGCTTCACTTTTACCCCAGTTGACTTTGGCTGAAGATAAAGCTTTAAAGTTTTCAAGCAGTTGAGATAGAACATGTATATCATCTTGTCTACTAATCATGACTACTATATCATCAGCATACGCTGATAATAGAAGATTCTCACTACAATTTAGTAAGGAGATGCCATGAAGTTTCATTCTCATTTTTTGCAATAAAGGTTCTATAGCCAAAGAATAGAGCATACCAGAAAGGGAACACCCCTGCCTGATGCCTCTATAAGCCCCAAAAGGGGCACATAAGCCACCGTTCACCTTGAGAATACTCTGAACGTCACTATATAAAACTTTCACATAATCAATAAATTTTTTACAAAATCCAAAAGCCTCTAAAACTCTCCATAGATAGATGTGCTCAATGCGATCAAAAGCTTTTTCTTGATCCAAAGATATTAGACCACACTCTATATTTAGCATCTTAGAGACATCAAGAAAATCCCTAATCAGGGAAACATTGTCAAAAATTGACCTACCAGGGACACAATATGTCTGGTCAGGATGTACAACCTGGTCCATTACCTCTACCAATCGATTTGCTAAAACTTTAGAAAGCAGCTTATAATCACTACATAAGAGAGAGACCGGCCTCCAGCACTTGATGTTTGTCAGATCACCCTTTTTGGGCAGGAGAGTCAGGACTGCTCTGCGGCAACTCAACGGCAGAAGCCCTCCGGCTAAACTGTCATTCAGTACCTCCAGCAAGTCTTCTCCAATTTCTGACCAAAAGGACTTATAAAAGTCAACTGGCAGGCCATCGATTCCTGGTGCTCTTCCCGAATCCATACCTTGTAGGGCTTTATACAATTCCTCCATGGTTAGTGTACCGGAGATCCTTGTGTTGGCTTCCTCCAACACTTGGGGAAGGCTGTCAAAGAAGTCGCTGTCATCCCTGTAATCTGGACCCAGCTCATTCTTATACAAGGATTTATAAAAAGTGACTGCTCTTTCTCGAATGACCTTAGGGTCTGTCAGCAATACTCCACATTCGGATCGAAGGGCATGGATAACTCTGTTCTGCCCATTTTTCTTTTCTAAACTGAAAAAAAACCTTGACGGCACATCCATTTCGTTAACACTTAAAAAACGTGACCTGACCAGAGCACCTTGTGCTTTTACCCCCAATAGGTCAGATAACTGAGTCTTCTTATCTTGTATGAGAGACTCAACATTATTATGATTCCCAGGCAAATAAACCAATTCTTGCAGTTTTAAAATATCAGCCTCTAAGATGTTCAAACGCAATGTTACCTCTCTAGTGACGTTCTGAGTGTATTGTTGACAAAACTGTTTTATCTGGACTTTTCCAAAATCCCACCATTGTTGCAGTGACCTAAAAGAACTCTTTGTAGTTCTAAAAAGGTCCCAGTATTTTTT
>JAQQZT010000037.1:33797207-33807271 GCA_030068275.1 Clarias platycephalus | reverse complement strand
GGTCAGCATCGCGGGCCGCATTTGCATTTGTGACGGGCCGCATGCGGCCCGCGGGCCGCAGGTTGAGAACCACTGGTATAGAGAATTAAAATTGTTACTCTGTATTTAGATCTACTGCTTTTATTTTTGCATTAAAATCTCCTTGTATACTGTATTTAGTAAAGTTATAAACGTGTGTGTATATTTTGTGTGTGTGTGTGTGTGTGTAGGGGATTCTTTTTGCCCAGCCTGAGACAGTGCGATACCCCATCGAGCTGGTGTACCTCTGGCTGCATGAATGTTCTCGTGTCTACTCGGATAAACTGATGGAGGAGAAGGATGTCGAGCTCTTCAGTAAGATCCTGCTCGACACTGGCAAAAGATACTTTGAGGTGAGGAAGGACACGTCACTGTGCCACAGACAAGGATCGACTATATTAACGCTAAATTTATGAACATTTGAGTGCTTCTGAAGCCTTTCTCTGATTCTTCAGGGAATAGATGAGTCGATCTTCATCCACCAGCCCCTGATCTATTCGCACTTCGCCCACGGTGTTGGAGAGCCTCGTTACTCGCAGGTCAGTGATTGGGAGAAACTGCAGAAAATGCTGAGTGATGCGCTGGAGCACTACAACGAGCTGCACGCCAACATGAACCTGGTGCTGTTCGAGGAGGCCATGCAGCACATGTAAGTGTTCATCCATCAATCCCTCCTTACAGTATATCCATCCATCCATCTATCCATCTATCCATCCATCCATCCATCCATCTATTTATCTGCCCATTTGTCCACTCATCAGTTCGTATTTATCTGTTGTGTATCTATAGCTATTTATTAATATCAATCTATTCGTTTGATCTGTTTATATATTCATCTTTCCTCCTGTACTGTATATTTATCCATAGTTTTTTGTCCATCGATCCAATACACCTGTCAGTCCATCTATCTATCCATATGTCCATCCAATACCCCCATCTGTCCCCTCTGTATGTCCATCATTCTGTAAGACTATTTGTAAGACTTTCATTGTTTTTTGTTTATTTATTTAGTATCATACTCAATTGTGTATTCTGTCATAAATTCGTTTGTCCATTGATCTGTCCATCCAAGTGTTTGCATGTGTGTGTTCATGTGTCTTTCCATCAATCCCTGTGTATATATATATATATATCCATCCATCAATCTGCCTACACGTCAATCAACCCATCCATTGATCTGCCTACATGTCGACCCATCCATCCATCCATCCATCCATCCATCCATTTTTCTCCCTACATTTCCACTTATCATCCATCCACCCATCCATTCATTCATTGATCTGCCTACACGTCCATCCATCCATCCATTGATCTGCCTATATGTTGACCCATCCATCCATCCATCCATTCATTGTTCTCCCTACATTTCCACTTATCATCCATCCACCCATCCATCCATTCATTATTCTCTCTACATTTCCACTAATCATCCATCCACCCATCCATTCATTCATTGATCTGCCTACACGTCCATCTATCCATCCATCCAGCCATCCATCCATCCATCTATCCATCCATCGATCTGCCTATATGTAGACCCATCCATTCATCTATCCATCCATTCATCCATTCATTGATCTGCCTACACATCCATCCATCCATCCATCCATCCATTCATTGATCTGCCTACACATCCACCCATCAATACATCTATCAATTTGTGTATATAATTGTCTGTCTATATCAGTCCATCTATCTGTACACCAAATTTATATTTATTCATCCATAGACTGTGTATCCCTTCATCGTATCCATAATCTGTCCATCTGTCAGTCCATTTACCCACTCATTGCTCTCTCTATTAACCAATTTATGTATATATCTGTGTGTGTGTGTGTGTGTGTGTGTGTGTCTAGATGTAGAATCAGCCGTATTCTGGAGGCCCCAGTGGGAAATGCACTGCTTATTGGAGTGGGTGGCAGTGGGAAGCAGAGTTTGTGCCGCCTGGCCGCCTTCCTCAGCATGCTTGAGGTCTTTCAAATCACTCTGCGCAAAGGCTACGGCATTGGGGATTTGAGGGTAACTCACACAGTAGACACACAACCACTCACACACACACACACACACACACATGCACACACGTTACTTTTCAGTCTCTCTCTCTCTCTCTCTCTCTCTCTCTCTCTCTCTCTCTTACTGTCTGCAGAGCGACATAGCTGCCCTATACATTAAGGTTGGGGTGAAGAACATCGGCACAGTTTTCCTGCACACAGATGCTCAGATTCCAGACGAACGTTTCCTAGTGCTGATCAACGACATGCTCGCATCCGGTAGCTCACATCATATGACTTACAGCTTAGACTGATAGAGCTCCTATAAAATAGGAAGACACACAATAATGAATAAACCCATGACGTGAATGTGTTTGTATGTGAAGGGGACATCCCAGACCTGTTCACTGAGGAGGAGGTGGACACGATTGTGGCGTCTATCCGTCTGGAACTCCGAGGCCTCGGCATGCCGGACACGCGAGAGAACTGCTGGAACTTTTTCATTGATCGCATACGCAGACAGCTGAAGGTCAAGAGAACAGTAGCTCGATTCATGAACCAGAACTCTTCCTGTTCTCAGACTGATTTGTTTGATACCTCGTGTTACGATGCGATTTTTCTGATTACAGGTGGTCCTGTGTTTCTCACCGGTGGGTTTCACTTTGCGCACAAGGGCGCGGAAGTTTCCCGCTCTGGTCAACTGCACAGCCATTGATTGGTTTCATCCTTGGCCCCAGCATGCACTGCAATCCGTCAGCAGAACCTTCATTAGCAACATCCAAGGCCTTGAGGTGAGAACTGAATAGAGATCTGGTTATACACAGTACTTGCGGAAGTAGCCGTCGTAGATGGGAAAAGAGAAACAGTTTGTAGAAACAGTTAAAAGCTTAAAGCTAAAAATAAGCTGGCGCTAAATATTACTGCTTTTTATTAACGCCACGGTTTTGGAACATATCAGACAAACTGGTTTTAAACTTCTTGGAGAAAGAATAAACATACATTGATCTGTCCATTCATCTTTGAAGATTCAGTTTTCATAGTCTACTTGCCTTTATTCGGGTTAAGCCATGATGTGTCACGCTTTCGTTAGTATAGTTATGCCTTTATTTGCCACATATACAGTGGGTATACACATAGTACTTTTTACATAGTATTTTTTTTTAGACTGGTTTCGGGTCCCCCGTTGTACGAAAGCTAAAGATATCATTGAAAGAGCAAGTTCTGACCAATGTACAGACACTCCCTTTCTTTTATTTATATAGATCAGTTGCTGTATATCGCCAGAATCAACCTCTTGATATTTCTCTTTAGCCTGCAGTGAAGGTGTCGATCAGCGAGTTCATCTCGTACGCACACACCAGCGTTAACGAGGTGAGTGTGAAATACCAGCAGAACGAGAAACGCTACAACTACACCACACCGAAGAGCTTCCTGGAGTTCATGAAGCTATACGGCAACCTGCTGGCGAAGAAGAGGAGGGAGCTGACTCAGAAGATGGAGCGGCTGGAGAACGGTCTGCAGAAACTTTTATCCACGGCCTCCCAGGTGACCTTCTCGTGCAAAAGTAATTGCAGTGTAAAACCATGGGGGATGCAAACTTTTGTCCACCTTTCCCCTGACTTCCTCTTTCTTGCTGTTAGGTGGAGGATCTGAAGGCTAAGCTGGCGCTACAGGAAGTGGAGCTGCATCACAGGAACAGCGACACAGAGGCCCTGATTGCTAAAATAGGCCAGCAGTCAGACAAGCTGAACCAGGAGAAGAGTGTTGCTGATGCAGAGGAGCAGAGGGTCAGACATGCTTACACACACACATATGCACAGTAGAAGTAAAGTACATAAGGTAATTTACTTACGTCAGGGTGTGTTTGCTAATATGTGCAGGTAGCGGCGATCCAGGCTGAGGTGACGAAGCAGCAGAAGGAGACTGAAGAGGACCTGGCCAAAGCCGAACCAGCCTTACAGGCAGCCAACACTGCTCTCAACACACTCAATAGGGTGTGTGAGATAATAAGAGAGAGAGAGAGAGAGAGAGAGAGAGAAGGCATATAAAAAGAATCTGACTTTACATCTCTACTCTACTGTTTTTTTTAAAAATTTTTTACAGCTTAATCTCACAGAGTTACGGACGTTCCCAAATCCGCCGGTGATCGTGACCAACGTGTTAGCCGCCGTGCTAGTGCTGCTCGCGCAGAGCGGACGCATTCCTAAAGATCGTAGTTGGAAAGCCACTAAAGTCATGATGAGCAAGGTGAGTGATAAGTCTTCGTACATTCCTCGCATAAAAGAGCATTCCAAGCTAGAGCAACTCTCCAGTGAGAACCAGACAGAGATCTGGAAAAACCCTCCATGATGTCATCCAGATGTTTTCTGAAGAGTGGGTTTGAAGCTGTTGGAGCTCCGGTCTTCGCCATCTTGGCAGGAACTGACTCCGTGTAAACTGGATTAATCAATAAATGGTCAAATGGGTGGAACGAACAGAGCCTACCTGCGTTGGACCTGCTTAATTTCTTTAGTTATTACAAGCTAGACAGTTTAGCTTTAGTTTAGCTAAAATAATTTATTTACTTTGCCTTTGACTAAACACTGTCGGGGCGGCACGGTGGCGTAGTGGTTAGCACTGTCGTCTTGTACCTTCAGGGTCTGGGTTCGATTCCTGCCTAGGGGTCTTCGTACGTGGAGTTTGTATGTTCTTGATGGGTTTCCTCCCACAAATTGAATGTGAATGAGGGAATGTGTGTCTGTCCCCTGCGAATCCTTCGACCCTGGAGGTGCGAGGACACAGTGATAACCACTACACCACCATGGCGCCTGCTAACATTTCTTTCAGTTGTAAAACTGGGGGTCTATGGGGATTGATTGACATTTGGATGCCTAGTGGTGATTTAAGGAACTGCGCGTTCAGGCACCTCTACGTTTTCCCTTGATGCGTGTGTGTCCTCACAGGTGGATGAGTTCCTGCAGGCGTTGGTTAACTTTGATAAAGAGCACATTTCTGACGCGACGGTGCGAGTGCTGAAGGACGAGTACCTGAGCGACCCAGACTTCAACCCGGAGTTTGTGCGTGTTAAGTCCTCAGCTGCCGCCGGACTGTGTGCCTGGGTTATCAACATCATACGATTTCATGAGGTATTCCATGAAGCCGTATACATTTCTATCATCTTTATCTACTGTATACATACACACCTATACGTCTCTTGTGCTGGCCTTTGCAGATACAGTATTTGTGAGCAGTGTTGGGTGTAACGCCAATCCAAGTAAAAGTACTCGGATTACTTTTTTGATGTAACGAGTAATCTAACACGTTAGGTCCGCCATTTAAGTGCTTAGTTATTTAGTTATATTTTAAAAAATGTAATCCGTTATTCAGACAATTTATGTAATCCGTGAGCCAGACAGCAGTCACTCCCAATCCGTTTGTGTATGTGTGTGAAAGTCATCCTACAAGGCCCGCCCCCTATAACCCCCCTCCCTCTGTTATTCCTGCTGTTATACCCCTATCGCACCTACGCGGTTTGACTCGCGGTGAGAAGCGGTGTTGGGCACCGTGAGCCGCCGCGAGTGACCGCCCAACGTTCCGTGAAGTTCTGCAAGGTCTGTGAGGACCGGCGCGCGGAAAGTGACTCGCGGTGAATCATGATGAACCGTACTTACAGCCAACAACATGCCTGAAGGAGTTTTCATTTTCTCCAATGGAAAAATTACTCAAACTAGTTACTTTTATCAGAAAGTAACGCTGTAATGTAACTGATCACTTTTTAATGACAGTAATTTTGTAATGTAATTAGTTACTTTAAAAAGTAACGTCCCCCAACACCGATTGTGAGTTTACACACAATTTAACACGGTTTCTTTATTTGAATATTCTATTTTTTTTTATTTTTATTTAATTGTCCTCTAGGGGAATTTCTTTCTCAGAGGGAAACCCTTCCTTCTTTTAGGTCACGTGCAGTCGTAAAAAAGCATTTCACTGAATACTGCATCATACTGTGTGGAGCGTGTGTATGTGAACATTTTTATTTAATTAAATTTAATTGGAATTTTACTTGATTTGAATTAAAATTTTATTTGAATTTAATTTGATTTAAATAAAATTTAAATTTTTATTTAATTTGACTTGAAGTTGATTTGAATCTGAATTTGATTTGATATATTTTTCTTTACTTTAACCCGCATGCTACACAATCACACCAAATTGTTCCTTCCACATTTGCAAGCATGGACACTTTTTGCACTAACCTGTCCCCATAAAGACATGTCCAGCTCGATTGTATTAAACTCAATTAAACTAATGTATTTGAGTATTAAGGATGTGACGCATCCAGCTGTTCATTTATATATACTCTCTCTCTCTCTCGTGCTGCCCTCTGCAGATCTTTGTAAGTATTCACACACTTCAGGACATTTTCACACTTCAGCACAAAATGAAATGAATCATATTAGAATTATGATTTTCTCATATCATTAAAATTGCATGTGATTGTGATTTATATAATTTATTACTGTATATTATAACCAGCCACAGATTTAGAGTTTTATTGGAAATTTTTATAAAACAATTACTATGTTATGCATTTGTGTGTGTGTGTGTGTGTGTGTGTGTCTGTGTGTGTGTGTGTGTGCAGGTATTGCGTGAGGTAGAGACGAAGCGGATGTGTCTTTCTCAAGCCAACGCTGATCTGGTCGAGGCTGCAGAAAAACTCGAGGTCATCAGGAAAAAACTCACAGTAAGACTCCGTCCCTCTTACCGTCATGACCGTCGTCGATGGTTCCCAAACTTTTATTTTTGGGATTGTTTTTAAAAATCGAATGCGTCGTTTGGGGGATTTGAGGGTAAAAGTGTTTTAAATAGAAATCCTAAAAACATTTTGGCGTGTGTTCTTGTTTTGCTGGCGAATGTGTAAGAGAAGGAACTTAGATGTGTGTGTGTGTGTGTGTGTTTAGGAGTTGGACAGTAGCCTGGACACACTGACTGCAGCGTTTGAAAAGGCCACGTCTGAGAAGCTGCGCTGTCAAGAGGAGGTGAATCGCACCAATAAAACCATCCAACTGGCCAACCGTCTAGTCAAGGGCCTGGAGGTGCAGTAGGAATTAGTGTGTGTGTGTGTGTGTGTGTGTGTGTGTTTTATTGTCGAGCTACTCATAATGTTCATGATGCAGAATATGTAGAATGTGTATGTAGAGTATATATTCTCTTCCACTTGTGGTGTGTGTGTGTGTGTGCGCGATTCAGTCGGAGAACGTGCGCTGGGCACACTCTGTAGCACAGTACCGCGAGCAGGAGGCGACCCTCTGCGGCGACGTGCTCCTGACGGCAGCCTTCATTTCGTACGCCGGCTCCTTTTCCAAAAGATACAGACACGAGCTCCTGCACAACCTCTGGATGCCGTACCTGCGCACTCAGAAGGTGTGTGTCTCGCCTCCGGGTGTAATAATACCAATAATAATTCGACTTAACATACACTTTGAAGCTTTCTGTGTGTGTGTGTGTGTGTGTGTCAGGTTCCAGTTCCTATGAGCGAGGGCATCGATCCTATCTCCATGCTCACCGATGACGCGACGGTGGCCAAGTGGAATAACGAGGGTTTGCCTGGTGATACGATGTCGACCCAGAATGCGACTATCCTGGTAAACTGCGAGAGATGGCCTCTCCTCATCGACCCCCAGCTGCAGGGCATCAAATGGCTGAAAAGCCGCTACGGGGGCAGCCTCTGGGTCGTTAACCTGGGGCAGAAAGGGTGAGCGGGCGTGGCTGGTATTGGAGCCGAATATACAATAGTAGCACTAAAGGATGTTTGTTATGTTGTTCATTCCCACCTATGTGTGTGTGTGTGTGTGTGTGTAGGTACGTCGATGTACTCGAGCAGGCAGTGGTAACAGGGGAACCGGTATTGATCGAGAACCTGGAGGAGACCATTGACCCCATTATTGATCCGCTGCTGGGACGCTACACCATCAAAAAGGGCAGGTGAGGGGTGTTAGGACACTCGCTCGGGTACCACTGGGGTACTTTCCGGGCCGTGCACACTCATTGGCCGTCACCGGCAGTGTTACAGGCACAGTAAGGTCTCTGGAGGGCGCAGTTCTGTTGCATCCCGCTACAAAGGCACCTTGCGTCATGCGTCCTCACACATAGCGCGCCCTAGAGAGCATTTCGTCACGTTTATTTTCCATTCGTGAAAGACAGCGCGTTTCAGAGACACCCCCCCACCCCTCCCCCCGAGGGCTGAATCACGGCGTGGCAGCAGAACGTTTGCCTTCCAGAGAGCAGAATCACGGCCTTGTCTACCATAAACATAAGCAAAGCGAAGACCTGAACAAGTCGTCTTCCGAAGGGGACGATGACCTTTGCCGCTCACTTGTGGATGTAACTCAGCAGCCTTGACGCTGTTGTGACCTTTTCCGCTTTTACACTCTTTTTCTTTTTTTTCTAGGTATATAAAGGTAGGGGATAAGGAGTGTCTGTTCCACCCGAGTTTCCGCCTCATCCTGCATACGAAAATGGCCAACCCGCACTACAAGCCGGAGATCCAGGCTCAGACCACGCTTATTAACTTCACCGTGACGCGGGACGGCCTGGAGGACCAGCTCCTCGCCGAGGTCGTCAACCTGGAGAGACCTGACCTCGAGCACCTCAAGGTATATGTGTGTGCGTGTGTGTGGGTTTGGATGTGAATTAATGCGTGATACCCGAGTTGATTTATGTTTAGTTGTTCTCATGAACAGCAGAGTAACCACTATGGGTGTGTATGTGTGTGTGTGTGTCTTGTGTGTGCAGTCCGAATTGACAAAACAGCAGAACACTTTTAAAATCGAGCTGAAGCAGCTGGAGGACGAGCTGCTGACCCGACTATCAGCCGCTGAAAGTAACTTCCTGGGGGACAACATGCTGGTGGAGAAACTGGAAAGCACCAAACACACTGCGGCCGAGATCGAGATGAAGGTGCTTTTGATAACCACTCTTTATCTGTATATTTATTAATTATATAATACATTTTTAATTTTGAGTCCAAAATAGATATTTTTAAATAAATGTATATATGTTTGCATTTGTGGTGGTAAAAAGTTGCAGTTCCTCTATGATCCTACAGGTGGTGCTGTTTAAAGTGTTCACATATTGGTGGCAGGAGGAACACTGTCCTGTCTGGTACGAGCAAGTAATTTGCTGAGTTTATTGAGAATTGTTACAAAATCTGAAAAAAAAAAAAACGAATCAGGATATTTTATGAAATCAGGATACAAATTGAATCCGAGTCGAGGTATCGCGATTATATCGTATCGTCTGGTCGCTGGTGATTCCCTTCACAATACAATACTGTACAAATGTTGTTATATATGTTTATCATGTCTGTTTTATTATGTACAAACCCATTCACTATTTCCAAACACACTTTAAAAATAAATAAATAAATAACATTAACAAAGAATATTTGCCTGTAAAGAAAGCAACATATTACATGACAGACCAAAACAACAACAACAACAACAACAACAAGAAACCTAATGTAGGCTGCTGGATCTTGCATGACAATAGGAAGGAGCGAGTGTAATAAAGACGAGCTTATATTCTCCAGCATGCTCAGTAAAACCTATGCATTGTTTATTTACAGTACTGCACAAACGTCTTGGGAAGAAAGAAAGAAAGAAAAAAAAATACCATAAGCTAAAAAATCCATAACCTATGCCTTTAAAAACATTTCTACATAAAATAGAAAAGAGTAATAGAATAAACGCAGTCAATATTTGGTGTGAAAGCTCTTTGCTTGAAAATAATCAGTACTGTAGTGTTAGATACAGATGTGTGCAGTTGAAACAGCTGGTAGGTTTTACTGAGCGTGCTGGAGAATATGAGCTCTCTTTACAGGCATACAAATATTCTTCTCTAATGTTATTTATTAATCAGTTATTTTTTAAAGTTACAGTGAAACCTCGGATTACGAGTAACGCGGTTTACGAGTGTTCCGCAAGACAAGCAAAGATTATTAATAAATTTTGACTTGGAAAACGAGCATTGTCTTGGTTTACGAGCACCGAGTATCATGTATCACGCATGCGCTTC
>JAQQZT010000037.1:33785573-33797107 GCA_030068275.1 Clarias platycephalus | reverse complement strand
AGAAGCGCATGCGTGATACATGATACTCTGTGCTCGTAAACCAAGACAATGCTCGTTTTTCAAGTCAAAATTTATTTAAAATATTCTCGTCTTGCGGAACACTCGTAAACCGCGTTACTCGTAATTCGAGGTTCCACTGTATTTTTATCTCATAATTATTAGATATTAAGTCATAATTATGAGATCCTGATACTGTAGATATTAATGTCATTGAGTAATTTGGATGATATTATCATTAGTATGTCAACACTGCACAGGTATCTAAAGTGCTTAGGACTGTTCAGGATGAAAACACATTCTGTCCTTCTCGAAGTGACACTTTTCCTTCAGGAGCAGCTAAACCTGTAACGATGCGGGTCTCACTTGGGGCAGAACTATGCAAAAATACTGTGCAATGATCTGAACGGGCAGATCCGCAGAAAAGAAAGGCAGACAGACAAAGTGTGCTGTTCAGAGACAGAGGCAAAGCTCCAGCTTTTGCCTGTCTGAGACGCCGGCGAGAGTGAGAGAGAGAGAGAGGCACGCATCAGTCCAGCGTGTGCACTCAGGTTAAGTATGAAAGTACAAAAAAGACACCAACTCCTCTCTCTCCCATAAATCCTCGGTAAGGGCGAACGCCCCGAGAGGATCTAAAATTTAATTTTACCTGTTAAAATTCTGGATCCTCGCTACCGAGCAAAAGGATGCAGTAACTTTCGCTTCCAATGTCATACGCTAAAATGCTCCTTGCCACAAACTGCTTTCCCTTATCTCATAATTATGAGAGAGATTCTGAGATAATATCTCATAATAATTATGAGATAGTAAGTCATGATTATGAGTTAGTAAGTCATAATTATGAGATCAGGATTATGAGTTTAGTTTTAAAGTTCAACTAAACAGGGGATTCAACTGTGATCACTTCCTGTTTCAATGGGGAGAACCTTCCCCAACATATGACAATGGGGCAAATTTGGGCAGCTCTTGCGCCCCAGATGTACTACTTATACCAGCTTGCTAGGCTTTAAATTTTATATTAAATGAAGTTGGTGTTAATGTTAAGACAAGGGGATTTTTTGCACTCCTTAGAAAAGTCATACTGTAGCATCCCATTCCCGAATAAGCAGCACGATTTGACACCTTATTCATGGATCTACGACAAATGATGCGGGACTAGTTACGTGCCAAACTTTTGTACGGAAGAAGAAAAAGAAAAAGAACTACAGAGGTACATTTCCTGAAGAAAATGTGAGTGGTGCTTGCCGTGGCAAGTTAACATAATGCTGGCAACATGCGAATCAGCTAAACGTCATGCTAGCAACATGCTAAACACTCTAGCATCATGTTAGTGACATTTTCATGATGTTTCTAGCAATATGCTAATATAGCTAGCATCATGCTAAGTACATGCTAATCAGCTTAACACCATGCTATCAACATGCTAATATAGCTAGCATCATGCTAGCAACATGCTAATCATGTTAAGAGCAGAATGGTAATATAGTTAGCATAATGCTAGAAACATGCTAAGCACTTTAGGATCATGTTAGCGACATTCTAATGATGTTGCTAGCAAAATGTTAACATAGTTAGCAGAGTGCTAGCAACATGCTAATCAGAGAGACGTAATGCTAGCAACATGATAAGCACTCTAGCATCATGATAGCAACATTATGAAGATGTTGCCAGCAGTGCCGCCGCTCCCTATACGCAGAGTACGCAGTCTGCGTAGGGCATCAACTCCCAGGGGGGCAACATCCCAGCTGCTCAAATTTTTTTTTTATATATTATAATAATAAATTTATAGTAATAATATACATATACAAATAAACAAAAATATAAACGTATATATTGCATTTAACGGTGAACGCAGAGTAGGCTAAGCACACGTGATGACGCCTATTTGGCCAAAAATGATGATAACTGAACAATATGCCTGGTCCTGGAAAGAGACATCAACAAACCGGCGCCGAGAAACGAAAGGAAAAAAAAGCCCAAGATGAAGCCTGTGCATCACTTTCAAGTACGTTCATAATCCTGTAAAACTTTATTTTATTTTGTCGATGTTAATAATGTGTTTTAATGTTTGTAATAATTTCACGACTAACGCATCTTTCTTAATATGATACAGTTAGCATATACTAATAGATACTAATATAGTTAGCATAATGCTAGCAACATGCTAATCAGCTAAACATCATGCTAGCAACATGCTAATCACACTAGCATCATGTTAGCAACATTCTAATGATATTGCTAGCAACATGCTAATATAGTTAGCATAATGCTAGCAACATGCTAATTTGCTAAACGCCATGCTAGTAACATGCTAATCAATCTAGCATCATGCTAGTGATATGCCAATCATGTTATGCTAATGCCAATATAGTAAGCATAATGCTAGTGAAATGCTAATATAGTTAGCATAATGCTAGCGACTTTAAACAACGACTCAAGACGTATCTGTTTCTCCAGTACTTGGATTAATGCTAGCGACATGCAAATATTGTTAGCATAATGCTAGCAACATGCTAATCGTGTTTGCACCATGCTAACAGCATGCTAATGAGGTTACAAGGGGGCGTGGCTTATTTTCTTAATCTGCATGTGTTTGGAGTATGGGAGGAAACTGGAGTACTCGGGGAGAACATGCAAACTCTGTGCACACAAACCACGAGGCGGGAATTAAACCAGAACCTGGAAGTGCAAGGTTACAATGCTGACCACCATACCACCGTGCCACCCAGCTGGCGGCTAATAAATAAAATTAATGTGTTAAATTAATAAATATATAAAAAATTTTAATGCAATGAGTTATCATTTGCACCCTTAATATAATTACAGTGGAACGAGTATAATTCGTTCCGGAAGCGGGCTCGTATTCCAAAACAAGTCATTGTTTAAATTTTCGGATCTGAACTATGGCTAATATTCGATGATGATGATTAAAAATGCACATACAAGTTACACTTTGTACAGCATATACATGTATTAGTTTCAGTGTAAGTTTTATCTTTCCCCCTTTTTACTGATTGCGCTGTAATTTTTTTTGACAAATGATGTTATTGCAATACAGAAAAAAAGACACAAGACTGTTCTACAGTACTTTACGAGTAACGCGGTTTACGAGTGTTCCGCAAGACGAGCAAAGATTTTTTAAATACATTTTGACTTGGAAAACGAGCATAGTCTTGCTTTACGCACCGAGTATCTTGTATCACACATGCGCTTCTTGATTTGATGCCGAGCGTCACGTGATCACAACTGAGCCAACGGTTTTTCTCTCTCTTGCGCTGCAGAGTGTGTGTGTTATGTGTGTGCGCACGTAATTTGACACTGTGACACTGCGTCGGTTCTCTCTCTCTCTCTCTCTCTCTCTCTCTCTCTCTCTCTCGCCTTTAATGTGTTTGTGTGTGTGTGTGAAACAGAGAGGGAGTGCTTCACTCACACACAACCGGCACAAATTACGCGCGTGCACACACATAACACACACTCAGCAGCGCAAGAGAGAGAAAAACACACACACACAGCGCCTGTGCGCATAAATGGAAACACTTATCTGTCGGGATTTATTTTTACTTTTTTTAAATATAAAGTGCAGGTTAATATGTTTTATTTTTACTTTATATTTTGTGTTAATTATTTTTATGTATTTATTTTTTTGGGCTGTGGAACGAATAAGTTTAATTTCCATTATTTCTTATGGGAAAATGTGCTTTGATTTACGAGTGTTTTGGAATACGAGCCCACCTGTGGAACGAGTTACGTATGCTCATAATCCGAGGTTCCACTGTATGTTGGGAAATAGTAAACTTTTTTTATATAATAATGCAAACATACAGTATATAACACAACATTTGTACTACAGATAATACACAGTACTGTATGTAGTTTTGTGTTGCAAATCTACATGTGATCGAATTAAAAAGCTTTATGCTCTTGCGTGAGGAGTTTGATTTGCTTTATGTGCGGGTTTTAGACATGCTTAGAACTTTATCATGTGTGTGTGTGTGTGTGCAGGTATTAGAGGCGAAGGTGAACGAGGTGAAGATAAACGAAGCTCGTGAGCACTACAGGCCCGTGGCGGTACGATCGTCTCTCCTCTACTTCATCATCAACGACCTGAACAAGATCAACCCCATGTATCAGTTCTCGCTCAAGGTCTGTCCTCCTGTGCTTCTTGCTAAGGGGATAAAATCTACAGCATGTACACTATAATTGTAGGATTTGATGCGTCATGTTCAGGCGCGTCATGTTTCTTGGCTGCATTTGTATATTATATTGCATATTGTGTAGAACTGTTTCTTTAAGATGCATCCAGCTGTGTTTCCTTTCCGCAGGCGTTTGATGTGGTTTTCCGTAAGGCGGTGCAGAACGCCGAGGCGTGTGCCGACGTCAAGACCCGTGTTAGCACGCTCGTCGAGTGCATCACCTTCTCCACCTTTAACTACATCAACAGAGGCCTGTTCGAGAGAGACAAGCTGACGTTCACGGCTCAGCTCACGTTCCAGGTAGCACACGTATTATTCTATGCTAGACTTCATTTTATTGACACTGACACTATGCATGATGGGTGCATCGCTTCATGTGCTTCCCTGACACGCCCATCACTCTGGAATAGGCTCAATCTGGACTCATCTGGACCTTTTTCCATCGCTACAAAGTCCCGTCTCGATGCTTTTTAGCAATTTTTTTTCTGATGAGTCTCACTAACAAGTGGTTTTCTTATGGACACACCGGTTCCAATCCTTTTTCCCCGACCACATTTCTTCCACAAAGGTGCCACTTCAGCACAATCCTTCCAGATTTTGATAATGTGTTAAAGTTCCAGTTCCAGTAATATCAAATCTCCTTAGTTGTTTTCTTTGCTTGGTGCAACCCTCTAAAATGGCAACTTTACAGTATATATTTACAGTATGCATTTATGCGAAGATAAAAATACCGTACCAGTGTGTGTGAGGGTGTGAATGTGAATAGATCAGACCAATAGATAGTCCCTGACCAATCCATTACTATACTGCCTACTATATATATATATATATATTTGACCCAAGCACATGCTCGTGTTCTGTGTGTGTTTCAGCTGTTACTGATGAATAAAGAGATTGATATACGAGAGTTGGATTTCCTCCTGCGCTCCAATATTGACCACAGTTACATCAGTCCTGTTGACTTCCTCTCCAACTCTGCCTGGAGTGCCATTAAGGTACTACACACACATATGTATGCACACACACACACACACACAGCTATTGGAGCTTGTCACATCACCCTCAGGTAAAAGAATAATTAAGTCAGTAGCGTGACCAGACGTCGCACACTTCCAGAGACAGTCTGGTGTTTCTGCTTCATTGGAGGTGTTCGGACTTGTTTTCCAGGACGTGTTTTTTTTTTGCACACCACACGAGTGAGGAAGAGGTGTGTTCCAGGTGTCAAAGCCTGTTTCTTAGCTGACTTGACAGTCGATTTCTTTAGACATGATGCAGTGATGTAGGAAACATAAGGAAGATGAGAATCACATCAAATCTTAGCATCCAAAATCTAATTTAAAAAAACAACAACAAAACAATCAACCCTTCACGCGCCCTTGTGTTACATTGTAGTTAATTTTTCTCTTTAAATACTGTATTTAATACACGGTTCAGCAAATCCATTATTGCATTTACAGTAACACTCTGTAATTATCACAATTCTCGTGTTCGTCCTCCCGCAGACGATGAGTTTTACGGACGAGTTTCGGGGACTCGACCGAGACATCGAGGGCTCTTCTAAACGCTGGAAGAAAGTGGTCGAGTCGGAGTGTCCGGAAAAAGAGAAGCTCCCCCAGGAGTGGAAGAGCAAGAGCTCGCTCCAGAAGCTCATCCTAATGCGCGCTCTCCGTCCTGACCGCATGACCTACGCGCTCAGGTGGACACGATTCCTCATGGTGTTGGTGTTTAACCAGAGGGGAGAGTTCATGTTTTCACATTGTTCAGTTGTCAACACTTGACACCTGAAGTCTGGTTCATTTTGGTCAGTGAGAAGACATTCGTTCCATGTTGGAAAACTGTGCCCTTTCAATCGGACTTGGGCACGGTTCCCAAGCATGGAACGGTTGTGTTCTGATTGTGTTCCGATTGGGTCGTCTCGGGAATGAGACCCCGTACTCGGACACGAATTAAATCAGACATGAAAGCCGATTGTACCTGAACGCGGAAGTGGATCATCATTTAGACGCGATGTCATCAGTGCCGTCGGGCTCCTCCAAAAAACCATTGTACGCGCCAATATCATATTCAGATCTCCATAGCCATAGCTGATAAAGTGGGAAGGCACGCGAGAGCGTTGCTCCTGACATTTATTTTCCTGAAATATCAATAATAATAGGCATAACACAAAGGTTAATTTCCTCGTTCTTTTCTTTTCTTGTGTTAAATGGTGGCTCACAAACCAAGCATGATTGTACTGACACCAGCTGTATAGGAGGGTGTAAATACGCAAGCGTACCTGAGTACGGAGCACAAAAAACAATATAAATGCCGGCCAGCGAGGAGGGGAAGCAATGGTTCCTTGGCACAGTATAAACCAATCTTGGCTAATGTGAAAGCACCCTTACAGCCTTTTTTTAGATGTTTATAATATTGGAAATGTGTGTGTGCAGGAACTTTGTAGAGGAGAAGCTGGGTGTCCAGTACACTGAGAGCAGGAAGATGGAGTTTGCGAGGTCGTTCAAGGAAAGTGGTCCGGCCTCGCCTGTGTTCTTCATCCTGTCGCCTGGAGTCGACCCGCTGAAGGACGTGGAGTCTCTGGGTAAAGCTGCGTACACTCCTCTTAATCCTGCTGACTCACTTCCACACTACATGTAAATGCATATGCCATTCTTTCATTTTGTGTGTGTGTCAAGGTAAAAAGCTTGGCTTCACTATAGACCTCGGGAAGCTGCATAACGTCTCTCTTGGACAAGGCCAGGAAGCTGTAGCAGAGCTAGCCATGGAGAAAGCTTCCCAAGAAGGTCACTGGGTTATACTACAGGTACAGTATGTTCCCTGCTGTCCCGACGCACTATACGTCCAAATTTCACATTTTAATATGTCCATTATAATTCATTGGCAGCAAGTGGCGTTCGGGTTCGATTCCTGTCTTGGGGTCTGTGTGCATGAGGTCCGGTGTCCCCCCACAGTCCAAAGACATGCAGATTAGGCTGATTGCCATTCCCAAGTGCCCGTATAGTGTGTGCATGTGAGTGTGTTGCATAAAAATGGGAATGAATACAACGGTAATTATCATTGGCCTCCACGGTCCCTAGCTGGACTACAGAGGTTCCTAGATGAATGGATGGATGGACTATGATTTATTAACTTCAAATCTATTCCTGCACCCTTGATAACCACGTGTTCATGTTCCGTGCATTTCTCAGAACATCCATTTGGTTGCAAAGTGGCTCGGGAGTCTGGAGAAGCTCCTGGAACGATGTTGTGAGAGCAGTCACCCGGACTACCGAGTGTTTATGAGCGCAGAGCCAGCGGCCACCCCTCAGGAGCATATAATCCCTCAAGGCATTCTGGAAAACTCCATTAAAATCACTAATGAACCTCCGACTGGAATGCTGGCCAACCTACACGCAGCACTGGACAACTTTGACCAAGTGATAACTTACATCAAATACATTACAAACATAAATAGTTTGATAATGCCTTTTTATGTGCTTGTTAACAGTATATATGTGTGTGTGTGTGTGTAGGACATCCTGGACCAGTGTTCCAGGGAGCAGGAGTTTAAGACCATCCTGTTCTCGCTGTGTTATTTCCACGCGTGCGTTGCAGAGAGGAGGAAGTTCGGCCCTCAAGGCTGGAACCGCAAATATCCGTTTAACACGGGAGATCTCACCATTTCTGTTAACGTGCTTTACAATTATCTGGAGGCCAACTCTCAGGTGTGTGTGTGTGTGTGTGTGTGTTTATCAGTAGAGGGGCTCCAGCACTGAGGTGATATTATTTCAGTGGCCATTGTTTTCACACGTTTCTCAGACCTGCAGTGACACGATGGTGTGTGTAGTCACTTGTGCGAGTGTTTCAGGTGGTTTTGAAACACCTGAATGTCAGTTACGGGGTTGAAAATCTAACAAAAACATGTCAAGCCAGCTGTTATGATGGCATCTGAAATAGGCAAAAAACATGGACTTGACATGAAGTACTGTGTCAATAACTGCGGTTACACTTATACTACCTGTGTGAGACAGAACATATCTTTGTGAGTGTGTGTTTCTTGTTGAGCACTAGGTGCCGTGGGAAGACCTTCGCTATCTCTTTGGAGAGATCATGTACGGTGGACACATCACCGACGACTGGGACAGGAGACTGTGCAGGACGTATTTGGAGGAGTACATGCAGCCCAACCAGGTGCACAAGCATGCACTCCTTTAACATTGCGGGGGTGCCAATAATTTCGAAACAATTGATAGTAAAGCCTTCTCTGGGAAAAAAAAAAACATCACTGAGTCTCGTGCAATTTTGTAGAGAGATTGGGTTTATGCATTTGGAGTCCTCATGGGTTCATCCATGTTTTGATCCATAATTAAGGCGTTAACACAAGGTATGTTCTGGCCATGTGTAAAAACTTAAATAATCCCGTTTTTTTACCCGACAGTTTGACAGGAAGTTGGCTTTAGCCCCTGGCTTTGTTGTTCCCTCCAACCTGGACTATGAGGGATACCACAGCTTCATAGACGAGATGCTTTCCCATGAGAGCCCGGTGCATTACGGGCTTCACCCCAACGCAGAGATCGAGTTTTTGACGGTGACCTCCGACAGTCTGTTCCACACACTGCTCGAACTGCAGACCAGAGACTCATCCATGGGCGAGGGAGCATCGCAGAGCACAGAGGAGAAGGTCCGCTCAAGGGAGGGGTTTTGATTGCTCATTGATGTAGAAATCATTAGTTACATCTGCTGCATGTGACAACGTGACTGGTGGCGGCACGGTGGTGTAGTGGTTAGCACTGTCGCTTTGCACCTCCAGAGTCCGTGTTCGATTCCCAGCCAGGCTCGATTCCCGTCCCGTCCATGTGTGCATGGAGTTTGCATGTTCTCCCTGTGTTTGATGGGTTTCCTCCAGGTACTCCGGTTTCCTCCCACATTCCAAAGACATGTAGGTTAGGTTAATTGATGTTCCCAAATTGCCTGTAGGGTGTGTGAGTGTGTGTGTGCCCTACGATGGATTGGCACCCTGTCTAGGGTGTACCCTGCCTCATGCCCTAAGCCTCCTGGGATAGGCTCCAGGTTCCCGCGACCCTGAATACAGGATAAAGTGGTATAGAAGATGAGTGAGTAACGTGACTGCATTCACAAAGTCAGGGCTTGATCGATGTTATTAGAAGCTCGCCACGTCCTCTTTGCTTTTTGGAGGGTGTAGGTAGTAGCTCCATCAATGTGGCAACTAACATTAAGATTCCTTACAGCACAGTGAAATGATTTTCCCGCATATCCCACTTAGGAAGCTGGGGTCAAAGCTCAGGACCAGCCAGGAATCAGTGCCCTCTGGAGCAAATAGGGTTAAGGGCCTTGCTCAAGGGCTCGAACTTGACCAGGGCTTGAACCCCAGACCTTTCAATAAACAAACCAGAGCCTTAACCGTTTGAACCACTACTGCCTACTGTAGGTCACTGTATATACAGAGAGGGAACAACGGGCTCAACAGTGGCAACTTGGCGGTACCGGGTCTTAAACCCTGGACCTTCCGATCTGTAACCCAAAGCCCTAACTGTTTGAGCCACTACTGCCTAGATCACCATAATTACAGAATAGGAACGGCGGATGTCAAGAGCCAGGAGAGCAGATGCTCATATAATTGATTTGGATGTCTCTAGGTAAAGACGGTCTTGGATGACATCCTGGAGAAACTACCGGAGGAATACAACATGTCAGACCTCATGTCTAAAACGGCCGAGCGCACACCCTACGTTCTGGTGTGCTTCCAGGAGTGTGAGCGCATGAACATGCTGGTCAATGAAATACGGCGGTCACTGAAAGAGCTCGACTTGGGACTAAAGGTGTGTGTATGTTTGTGTTCTTCAGGTGTCCATTGTGTCTATATTGTGTAAGAATATTGTGCATGTGGTTTACGTGGTAGGGCGAACTGGCCATATCTTCAGAGATGGAGCAGCTACAGACAGCACTGTTTTTTGATAAAGTTCCTGACACCTGGACTAGGCTCGCGTACCCCTCCACCTACACCCTGGCTCAGTGGTAATACATTCATACTGTACACTCGTGCATGTGCACACACACACACACGTTTGTCTTACTACAATTGCAAAGAAATGGCTTGGCATCAACAATGTGCTGGTCAAAAATAAAACCCTTTTGTGAAAGTGTGTAGAAATTATGTCTTGTTTTATTTGCTGAGGTACAATGATGTGCTGCTGCGCTGTCGAGAGCTGGATAGCTGGACTCAGGATCTCTCTCTGCCCAGCGTAGTCTGGCTCTCGGGTCTTTTCAACCCTCAGTCTTTCCTTACAGGTAACTCTCAGACAATCACTTGTGTACATGGATCCAAGCAATCGCTTTATATGACGCACTAGCTCAGGGTAACTGTTGTGTCGCAGCCGTGATGCAGAGCTTGGCACGTAAGAACGAGTGGCCGCTTGATAAGATGACTCTAACGGTGGACGTGACGAAGAAATTTAAGGAGGAGTTTAACCAGCCGGCCAGAGAGGGTGCTTATGTCTACGGACTCTACATGGAAGGTTTGAGATACTCACAATGCTCCTGTCAGGACGTCAGGGCCTTCGCATGAGATTTTTCTGCATAGTTCAATTTCATGTATACGTGTAAAACTCAGTACACGTTTAGATCTCACTCTGCATGTCATGGACTCAACAGAAAGCCAGTTATTAGGGCCCAAGCACTATAGGGTGCGCAGGACCATCTTGTTTTCCTAAGGATATTTTTTTTCCCACCCTTTTGGGCTTTTTAGGGGTTTCTGCTTTTTCTAAAGTTTCTGCTGCCATTAGGATGCCTGAGAGTTGCGTGGCCCCGGGCCCTCGGGGGCCTCCACAGGAGATTTTGCTGCATATCTCATACACACTTGCATGTATGCACACGAAACTTGGTACACATTTAGAGCTCATTGAGCCGAGCAACTTTCGCACTGCATGTCCCGTGTTCAACTCGACAGGATGTTGGTTATTTTGTGTCGTTCACAAAAATGCACCCAATGGATTTTGATATACTCCTCCTAGGGAATTTATACGATCGCCACCAAACTGGGCCGATGTGATCTAAAGACATCAAGGACGCAAAATTGTAGAGGGATTTTTGGTCAGCCGTGATAATGTCTTAAACTTACGCTGAAAAATGATTAATAACTTTCTGTGTGGCCTTATATTGAGTGACGTTATATGCAGTGACATCACATTGAGGAACATCATAGTGTGAGGGTTTTCTTCCAGCATCTGTGGCCTATTGTACACACATACACAAATGCTAACACTCTCACACTCACACACACACACACACACCAACGTACTCAACACATAAGTTGCCCAGGCGCTGATGGCACAGGGTGCTTGGGCCCGT
>JAQQZT010000037.1:33737746-33750246 GCA_030068275.1 Clarias platycephalus | reverse complement strand
AAGAGCGAGACGCTTATTGAAAAGCTGAAGACAAAAATTCGGATTAAACGCAGAGGACTGATATCCGATATCCGTCAACACACTTCTATCCACACTGTCGATACTCTGAGGTGTTAAAGCGTCCTCCCTATAGTCCTGATCTCACCCCACCACCTGTTCGGTCCCCTGAAAGCGACCCCATGAGGACGAAGAGTCACTTCTGATGAAGACCTGAAGACAGCGGTGCATTCGTGGCTCGCAGCTCAGCATGAATCGTTTTTTTAATCATTAAATATTTTTTAATGAGGGAACACGAACGCTTGTTGACAGAGGGCTCACACGCCGGAGTGTTTTCACATTAGGACCCTGGGAACGTTTCCGAGAACACTCGACCAAAAAGGTCTGGTTCAGTTTGATCAGTGAGAACACGAACCTTCCAGGCCCGGGAATTTCGCCTGCAGTATGTCTGCATGGCGCTGGGTTAATCGTTACGACGTGTGTTTCTAACTCTGTTTTTATTGCTGTGTGTACGGCGGAAAAAAATCTAACTTCGAACTGGAAATGCTGTTTTAGCGCTGACCGATCAGATGGTGGCAGTAGCGGCAATTTTAGCATTTTCTTGAACTCGGGAGAAAACAGGCACTAGTACATTCTGATTGTGAACCCCTCAGTGTTTAAGTCACTCTGAATACACAATTCGGGTGTCTGTTATATGATCCCTCTATGTGTGTGTGTGTGTGTGTGTGTGTGTGTGTGAGGGTGTAGGTCTGGCAGCGTTCCTCCTCTGAATAAATAAAGCATTAAGACGTGAATAATTAAACACAATAACTCCAAACCCAATATGGAGGTGTTATCATGTATGTGTGTGTGTGTGCATGCACGTGCCTCCGTGTGTGTGTATTATTTTTGTATTTTCAATGTTTTTTTTGTTTCGTATCCAGTGGAGCGGGACGATCTTGTCTCTGTGCTAATGAACACAATGTTATAAATGAATCTATCTGACTCCAGCTTTGAGAGTCTGCGTACACACACACACACACACACACACACACACACACACACACACATTTGTATCTTGTAGCAATAATAAACACATGATGAGGTTCTGATTGCGAACATTCCGCCTCCGTTTCAACAAAACTCTCGACCCGCTGTTAATGCAGCCATCTTTGATGGTGTGTATATTACACTCGTTAAAGGCTTGTATTCTATCACGAGTGTGTGTGAGACAGTTTAAGAGAGTGTGTGTGAGAGAGAGAAAGGGAGAGAGAGAGAGAGAGAGAGAGAGAGAATTACGCTCAGCTTATCTTTTTTAACCGGCGCCAAGCACCAGGCCCCGAGGTGTAGTTTAATAAGTGTCCAACTCTTAAGCTTTGATAAAAACGCTATGAGCTGAAGAGATGAACCCGGCCATCTGCGTGTGATAAATGCCATCTGCTTGGTTACGGGCGCGCAACGACTGAGCAAACAAACAATCACGGGAACACAGTAGGGACGCCCATGAAACAGGGAGCTGACAAAACGAGGGTCTGCGAGAGAGAGAGAGAGATTAACAGTGTGCATGTTTGTTTCTGATGGTTTATTTAAAGCTTCTTGAATCCAGTAACCTGAAGACACATCAGGTTTATCGTGAGGACTGCAGCGTGTTGGAGACGTCTTTGAGTCTGAATTATTTAATAGATTTAGTGTTCTGGTGAGCCTGTGATTCTACAGAGTGCCCCAAAAGCGTCGTCATCCATAATGGGAAAATTAGATCGGACTGAGCATCGACACTTGAGTAACACCTGATGAATCTGAGCGAGGACTCGGTGTGCGTGTTCACTAGGGACGGGAATCAACAGGAACCGGCCGATACGATATCATCACGATACTGAACCTAAATGCTGATTCGATATTTATCACGGTTTATCTATAAATTTATGTATAGATTTTTCCGATTTTGTTACAAATTTAAAACAATAATTTTAGCAAATAACTTATTTGTTATTTATTTGTAACTTATTTTGGATTACAGATGAACCGCAACATTTTAAAACCTCAAACACATTGAATGAAATTCATTCATGGGCTATATGCTCACACACTTTGGGAACGGCAATTAGACTTATCCGCATGACTTCGGACTGTGGGAGGAAACCAGAATACCCGGAGGAAACCCACCAAGCACGGAGAGAACATGCAAACTCCATGCACACAGGCGGGAATCAAACCCCTCGACCCTGGAGGTCCGAGGCGACAGTGCTAAAATGCAAACATATATATATATATAAGTTTTTAAATAATAAAAGAATCACGTTACATAACTGAATAGATTTTTGACCCATCTCTACTGTTGAGAAACAGTGATAAATATTCCTTTCTCTGCTCTGAACATGACAGAGGAAAGAAACCGAGGCTCCAGAACTACACGCTCTGGACTCTATCCTGGCCCAGGCTGTGTCGGAGCATTTGAGAAGCGAAGCTGGAACACTTCCTTCCTGTTTATAACACTTTTATAAGCCTTCTAACTGTAAAATATCTTTCATTCATCATGAGATTGTGTATGACCATGAACGGAGAAGGCCTTGTTGTTTGGAAAAGCAGCCCAAAGCATTCACTTTGACTAGATTAATGTTAGAGCCCGCCCACTGACTTTGATGGGTGACTTTGACAGATTAAATTATTTCAGGGTGCACTTGCAGGAGAAAAAAAAAAAAAAAGATGAATTATGTACATACTTGTCAACTCGTCACATGACCTCCATCAGTTCTTCGTGCTGCCCTTTCATCCATCCCCAGGAAGATCACGTCCTCTTCACACGTCCACACTTACGGACCCCCCCCCCCCCCTTACTCTCTCTGATCGTTACACCTTAACTATTCTCCCCGACACAGACACACACACTCTCTAAAGACCCTCCCTCCTACAGTACTCTCACCGTCTCCATTGCTCACGTAACGAGCCATTCAGACGGGACGATCCTTTTGTTCTTGTAGGATCCAGCACAGCAACTTACCTTAGACTGAAGACGCTGCTTGGATGAGCAGTGAAACGATCTGTGTGTGTGTGTGTGATGTACTCTGGGTGTAGGGATAGTGAATGACACACACGCCACTGAAATCACAGCCTGTATCTGTACAGAACTACAATTCCTAAGATCCCCAGCAAACTCCATATTTGGACACGACTAGAATTTCCAGCCCAGGGCTTCAACTGAGAGGATCTCGTTCCCCAGAGTGTGAGCCGTCACTCCCCTGTTCAAGCGCTCGCTCGCTCGCTCTGCACACAACACTGCGTGAAGTCAACTCTCAGACTAGTCCCTTATTTATTCTCGTACTCCGACTGTTTTCCCACGTTTTTGGACTTTGATTGTGTTTGTTCTGTGATATGCTGTTTGCTCATCGCCAGAGCAGCTGCCTGATTTAGATTTTTTTTTTTTTATCTTATTCCCAAAGAACGAGGTGTCGAGTCAGAGCTCTGCTCACACAGCCATGCAATTTGAAAGCGATTTTTTTTTCTCCTGCTGTTAAATAAAAATGATCTCGCCGTAGTACTTCTGGTTGAAACTCATGTTGGCTCATGTCTCATCTCTACAATATATTATATAATATAAGTCCAACTGTTTCAGTGATAGCAATCGTAGTCAAGCCTGTCAATCGTATCATCATAGTGAATCAATTCACAGTCAATCGTGTCAATTCACAGGCCGCGTTCTTTGAAGGACGCATTTGCAGCCTGATTACGTCGGAACATCGCACCTAATGCGGTCTCCTTCAAATGTGGCTTTCTTTCCCCTGAAAACGAATAGGACATTTTAATGACATTCGCTGCTTAGTTTTACTGAACATCCTACGGAACCAGGAAGAAATTTCTTTGTTGCACCCAAAACACTGAATATTATTTTTTCTTTTACATAACATGCACTGCTTTCTTTTCTGGCCTACACAGATTTTCCTGTAAGATTATATATATATTTTTTGTTGGAGTACTGTTTGGAAACCAGATATGTTTATTTGTACTCACGTAATAATGAAGTCATAAAATAAAGTTTATGTTATGACTTCATTATTATGACTTCCAAAGTTTGTACAACAAAAAACTAAACTAAACTAAGCGAAAGGACACAGGGTGCCTAAGACTTGTGGACAGTGCGGGACGCTCCCCACCTAACCTCGCTATCCAAGAGTCGGGAAAGAAACAGGGAGAGACGATGACAGACGGAGGCCCCGAGGATATTAAAAATAAACGTTGTTAGTTCATCAGCGGGTCCCGTCGAGGGGTCGTCACAGAGGAACATCCGATCCGCACGACAATTTGGGACGCGTTTTACGCCGGATGCCTTTTCTGACACAACCGTCCCATTTTATCCGGGCTTATCGAACCCGGGCCTTCTGCATGGCAGGCGAGAAACCGGCCACTGAGTCACCGATGGCCATAATAAAAGTAAATATATTATAAAATAAAATAGAAAATATATGAATAAAAAAAAAAAGAATTAAAAATAACATAAAAAAAAAAAATCATGAAAATACAAGGAAATTTATGTGAAATCCAAGAGTCTCGTTTCGGTTCGGACTTCGTGGTCTAGACAGTGAAGGGAGACTGAGAAAGAATTTTACAGGTCGCTTATAACACTGTATTTACTAAGAGAAATATCTATTAGTATTAGAAATATAACAGTTTATATTTCTAATACTAATTGAATCTTTTTGATGTTGCATCAATATTTTACTATTTTTTTATTTAATGTGACTTAATGTAATATCATTGTCCTTATTTATTTTTATTTTAAGGTGTGTAAAGGTGTGTAAAGGGGATTAAAACTTTAACCTTTTTCTCCTGGTGTTTATTAAAAATATACAGCTCATTTAATGATTTAATTATCAGTACTAACTAAAAAATAAATAAATAAATAAATAAATTAGTTTTCCAAAAAAAATGTGCGTCATTTAGTTTCATTCTTTTGATCAGAAATAAAATAAAATGTTACATTTTCAATATATTGACTATAGTTCCAGTAATGGAAATATTACAATGCAGCTAAGGACATATTATAATAAACAGAATGAGCAGCATTCAGCTATTAACGTCTATGGGAGTCACGTGACAAAAGAACACACTATTCGGACCAGAAGACTCATGAGAAGAACCGCTCAATTCTGTTTCCTGTGTACTATGCAGGTTCTGCGATGCCCGTCCAGCAGAACCACGTTAAAGACTCGTTCAAAAAGAACGAACCGTTCATGAACGACCTGTCACTACTATGTGATAATGTTTTCGCCCTACAGTTACCCCATGTAGTGAGCAAACGCAGTAAGTGAACAGCAGGTGTCACGGGTTTTCGTTCATTTAGCGTATTGTTTCTCCCTCGTGTGTTAGTCGTGTGGGTTGATGTCTCACCTGCGTGACCTTGTCCGTGACGTTATGCGTGCGGTCTTTGACCTTCGGAGCGATGATGGTTTTCTCCGAGGAGGGCGGCGAGGCGGGGCGCTTGTCGTTGTTGGTGTCGGAGAAGTTGAGCGTGATGAGCGGGATCTTGTTGATGGTGCTGTATTTGGTGAGGTTCGAGTCGGACGTCGAGCCCAGGAGACTGCACTTGATCTGGCTGAACGGCCCTGCTGGACGACACACACACACACACACACAGGTTTAGCCCATGCGTTTTCATTCACATCCAGTGAAAATAATAATAATAATAATAATAACGATACCAATAATAGCACAGAAATGCAGACTGTTCAATATTTAATAGACGAAAACACAGCACTGACAGGAACGTCACACACACACACACACACCTCCACAACTCACATCTTACTCATCTTTGGGTTTGAATTAAAAATCAACAACAACAGACAAAAAGAGAGTCATGCTGATCGAAAAACAACACAAATAGGAAAAGCTCAAGCCATACCCCCAGCCATCCAAGAGCGCGATACTAGCCAATCAGAAACAGCGGAAGAGAAGGAGGGGAGGGGATTAGAGTCATTCAGATTTCAGGGGAGGAAGAACAAAAAGAATCAATCTGCAGTCTTGGCCTTGTATAAAAACACCACAGAGAGATTTACAGTACAGCAAGTACTTTACTTTGAACTGAGGTGTGTTACGTCTACACGACACACACCTGGAATGAGATGTTTATCCTAAAGTATGAAATGCACAACCAAGTTCCGGAAAAAAACTAAATCCAAAAATCTTCAAGACTCGTCACGAGATCAAAGCCAGCACGAATCCAAAAGAAGGAAATGAACGCAGCCGGGAAAAAAACTGCGGGATATTTTATATAAAATCGTATATCATTTATTATTCATGCAGTGTGTCGTGTGTCAGTGCGGCGCACAACACGTACAGCACATTTTCACAATGTACACACACAAACACGTTCACACTCGAGTGCATGAAACGCTCAGGTTCTTATTATTCCTTAACAGACATAAGATCAAGAGAAATGTGTGTAATACTGTATTTACGGTGAATAGTTTACACATTTCAGTCATAATTTAAGAAGAAATATCTAAATCACGAATCCATTTTAACCACTATTTTGATGCCTGGAAATGCGATAATATCAATTATAAAATAAATAATCAAATCAACGTGTATTCTATTAAAATCCTTAATTGTTATTCAGTCATAATGTAAACATTGTGATTTCATTCAGTTTCGATTTCTCTTACACGTTACAGTACTACTGTAGATGTCTCAGCACCCGCTTACCCCCGTCACCTAAACATGACCACCTAAACGCAGAGGACTGCTGTCCCGGAGCGCCGTGATCTCGCATATGATGATGCACACTGTCTACATCCTCCCTATAGTCCTGATCTCACTCCATCATCCTGACTTTCACCTGTTCTGTCGCCTGAAAGCGGCCCTGTGAGGACGAAGATTCGATTCTGATGAAGAAGTGAAGACAGCGGCACATCCGTGGCTCGCCGCTCAGGCGAAAACATTTTATTAATGAGAGAATGCAAACGTTTTGAAATTCTGAATGCTTATAATTTTTGACTCACCCTCATGGAGACAGAAATAGAAAGAGAGAAGCTTAATCTGATTAGACTCCCTCAGTGTCCCTTTTGTGTTCTGGGAAAAAAAAAACCCTGCTACAATTAACTGACAGGGGTGTTTGCAGGTGTAAGCGGGTGGATAGCGCTTTCCTCCGAGTGTGTTACGCTGTCCCCTAATGGTGCACGGACAGCAGATTGAAAAGACAAACTTTCAGTAAGATATTATTAGCACTACACATGTCCTTCCACTGTCCTCACTGCTGTGCATCAATCTGAATCAAAGACGTATGAACTCGGCGTCTTGGTCCCTGTAACTAGGGGGCGCTCCTGTCTGTGTACAGCTTTAATGGAAAAGATCATATCAGGGTTAGTTACCTGATCTTGCCACGTCAAGTTAAAGAGAAAAATCGTGCGTTGAAAAAATTGCTGGGATTTGCAGCATGGTCCAACCCCCCAATGGTGTGGGCGTGGCCTAAACAAGCTCTGTCTCTATTCCACCTTCACCACTTCCCCCTTCTCCACAGCAACACAACCATCTCAACGCTTTCGAAGGCACCCATCGGGGTCGCTAATGTTCAAGTTCAAATTTTATTTGTCACATACACAGAATGCAGTGAAATGTTTTTTTGCGACCAGAGTCGCGACGGCAGCCACCTAGGGCGCCATCATAGACCTAGGGCGCCATCATAGGTTGCAGGTTCAGTGTGTGTTATTATGTCCTAGTCTAAGTACAGTGACTGGGTTTCCATTAAGAATTTAGTGTAACATGCTGGAAAAGGGTTAAAAAATAAAAAAATCCATGAATGCATGCTAATGTTCACGTCTGCCTCAAAACGTTGTACCCCTGATGTGCACACACGTACACATACACACACATACACATCACTGTATATCACATGCTGCCTATAATTCTGAGAGCATCAAGCATGTCGACCAGCAGGACCATTCGTTATCAGATGCCGACATTTGTCATGATGCTTGGGCATGCGTCCAGGTGGTAGGCAGGCAGGCACGTGCTCGTTAGTACGGAGTTGGTGTGGATACCTTTAATGCTTCGCCCATTGTCTGAAGGAGGGGTGTTAGAGAAAGAAAGAGGGGAGGCAGGGAGTGTGAGAGGCAGAAATATTACAGCTGTAGCCATGAGTGAGGAGTAGTTAAAGCCGTGCGTGTGTGTGTGTGCATGTGTGTGTGTGTGAGACAGACCTAGAGTTGACCCTGAAATGATTGGGAGTCAAACACACTAAGCTGTACCCAGACTTTATGAGGGTGCCAATAATTCTGAAGCCGACTGTGATCACCCCAGTACTGTATAGTAATAGAATATACACCAATCAGCAATAACATTATGACCACCCGCCTAATATTGAGCAGGTCCACCCTCAATGTGATCCGCACTAGCACTATTGGATCGGACTGCACGGCCCAGCATTCGCTCCCCATGTGCACCAGTGAGCCTTGGCCACCCACGACCCTGTCGCCAGTTCACTGGTTTTCCTTCCTTGGTTCACTTTTGGTACAGTATGTCCTGACCACAGCATCCTGGGAACATCCCACGAGACCTGCCGTTTCGGAGTTGCTCTGATCCAGTTGTCTAGCCATCGCAATTTGGTCCTTCTCACATTAGCTAAATTTTCAACATCTCGTTACAATGGCGCCTGGAAGCGGGTGGGATATTTTAGCAAGTCAACCTTTTTTCCTGAAGTTGACTGACAAGTGCCAGATTGGAATGGCTAGACAACTGGATCAGAGCAACTGCAGGTCTTGTGGGATGTTTCCCAGGATGCAGTGGTCAGGACATACCAATAATAATCCAAGAAAGGAACTCAGACGGGACTCAGACGCAGTCTCGGTGTTTAAGTCTAGGCTAAAAAACTATTGACTTAGCCATGCATTGTTGTAAATAGATTTGCCACAGGTAAAGGAGCAGGTCTGGGGGACTCATGGACGTAGTTTAGATGTTTAGATGCTGTCTTCCCCACTCTGGCCTCGGCGGATGCAGACAGCTGTTCTCTGAGGACTTGTGACTGCAGTCGCTCGATAGTTCAGGACTGGAATTTCCTACAGTTTTCTACCTGAGCCTCCAATACCGAACTAGACACCAGATTAACTTAAATTACACCAACTGTTATACTGAACCTCAAGCCTCCTAACACACAGTACAACTGCAGATCAACCCCCGCTATCCGTTATCACGGAGGATGGATTCAATGTTAAGTCTGGTTCCTCTCGAGGTTTCTTCCTATTGCCATCTCAGGGAGTTTTTCCTTGCCACCGTCGCATCAGGGACTATCTAATCATTTTAATTCATACACATTCACATTTCATACAAATTTGCATAATTTTCTTTGGACAGTGTAAAGCTGCTTTGCGACAATGACAATTAAAAGCGATATAGAAATAAAAATGGCCAAGACTCGGTGATGCACATGGGGAGCGAAGGCTGGCCAGTGTAGTCCGAAGCCCGATCCAATAGGAACGCTATAGATCAAATTGATGAAAAGGTTAATGTTGGTTGTGACAGACAGGTGTAAGAACGTTTATTATTAGCCAAATAATGTTATGTCTAATTGGTACTGCATGTAGTATATATAATATTTCTTCAGGATCAATAAAATATCTATCTATCTATCTATCTATTGCATGGGTGTTGTGTTTACCTTCGCTGGCGTGCCGGCCGCGGTACGTCATGTCCACATGCGCATGAAAGCCCTCGAGGTCATGCGTGGACGAGGCTCTGCGCAGCGTGCACACGCTCCCGCTGCCCACCGATCCGGAAGGTTCCGTCCGTCCCGCCGTGTCCCGGGGTGAGGACCGGTCCTGAGGCCCGGAGGCGGGAGAGGACGAGTCCAGCATGTTCTGGCAGATCAGAGCCCTGGTGTCGTTGGCGTACGAGGGGCTGCAGCTGTCTCGCGTGGGAGGGCGGAGTTCGTGCGGCGAGAGCGACAGAGACAGGGACGATGAAGAGGAGCAGGATGAGGGTATGTCCATTTGTTCGGGCGAGTAGACGGTCACTTCGTCCGGGTCCTCCTGAGGAAGGGACTGCTTACTCAGTCCCAGCATGCTTAGTGGCATGGGGAGGCGAAAGCGGAAGAAGCGTCCCTTTCCTGGTGGGGCACAAAGTCAAAAACAACATCAAAGTCCTGACTGTAACTTAAATGTTCATGCTTCCTGCTCTGGTTTCTGGCCACATTTCCACCAGAGGACCTCAGAAGCAGAGGAACCGGGGGTCATCCTGATTTCCTGAAATAATTTCGGTTAACTTTTGTGTGGATCAGTTGAAAGAATCATTGGGGCCAGTGATGATTGGACCCACAAACTTTGTCCGTCAAAGGCTCCAGCATCATCTTCTATACCACGTATTCTGTATGGGGTCACGAGGCTATCCCAGGAGATTTTGGGCGCAAGGCGGGGTACACCTTGGACAGGGTGCCAATCCAATGCAGGGCAAACACACTATGAGCAATTTGGAAACGACAATTATTCAAATCTGCATGTCTTTGGACTGTGAGAAGAAACCCGGAGGAAACCCACCAAGGAGAACTTGCAAACTCCATACACACCCAAACGCGGGAATCAACCCGCGATGTGACCGATAGGGGGGGCGGGGTGCTGGTCCTGGGGATAGACTGCATTATTACTGTCATTCTTAATAATGGAAATGCAGACCATGAACTGACCCGTAATATCACGCAGACTCTAACCTTCACGGTATCCTCAAACACTGGGATCTGTTTAACGCACGGCTTCAGCGTCCGTGACCAAACTGTAATAACTGCTGAATAAGCGAGAGCCAGATTACTGATTAAATCTGAAGGACAGGCGCTGCTACGGAAGGCATCAGCGATTCTTAGACCGCAGTGAATCTCTGCAGCGAGGCAACGCGGGGAATTTTTAGCCGGATGTGCTCGGGTGTCAGACAGAAATATCGTTGACGGGAGAAAAGTGGGGCGTCAGCGTCGATACGATGCGAGAAGGAGACGAGAGAGGGCAAACGGAGCGTTCCGCCTCCTTCGCTCTCGTCTCTCATCAAAGTCAAAACGTTGTTGTTTTTTTTGTCTCTCTCTCTCTCTCTCTTTCTCTCTCACACCAGATATCATGGCAACAACAACAACAGTAGCAGACAGTGATCCAGCTCCAGTCAAACCTACAGTACTGTACGTCGAAAGGATTATATGTCTCATTGATGAACTCATTCCCATTAGGGAGTACATGTACAGAAAGCGGAGGCGGGGGCGTCATCACGTCTCTTCAGAAGGAACCCGAGTCGAGTCGAGAGCACACCTGGAGTTGAAACGCTGAGTAAAATAAAGCGAAGTCGGCGGGGCCTCCGGTTTACAGAGGGGAGTTAATCACTAAAGGTCAATGTCGATTCCCGTCTCGAGTCTGTGTGAGTTTGCATGGTGCTGGGTGGGTTTCCTCCGGGTGCTCCGGTTTCCTCCCACAGTCCGAAGACATGCAGATTCAGATCACTGGAGTCTCCAAATTACCTGTACTTTGTGAATAAGTGTGTGAGTGTGTGTGTGTGGCCTGCGTTGGAGTGGCACCCTGTCCAGGGTGTACTGTACCCCGCCTTGCGCCTAAAGTCTCCTAGGTTCGGCTCCAGTCCCCCGGCGACCCTGTATACAGGTTAAAGGTTATACAGAGTATAAACGATGAACGAATAAATGAATAAATAAATAATAAGCGGCTCGGCTGCTGATGCTCCTCATTTTTTTGCATCAGTCAGAACATCAATAAGTTTAAAGTTCACTGCAAACTTTTCAAATGTAATACTGAAAACAAACTCTCACACACACACATCCCTCTCTTTCCTGTTCTTCTCTCTCTGCCTTCTCTTTCCTTACTCTCTCCTCTCCTCCTTTTTCTCCCCAGCCCCCCACCTTCATCCTTCATCCTTTCAGATCCTTCTTTCTCTCTCTCGAGCTCGCCTCCTCTCTCCTTCCTCGTTTGTCCTTTTGATTTATTAATCTCTCTCTCCCTCTCTCCCTCCCTCCCCTCCCCCCCTCTCTCTCTCTCTCCCTCTCTCTTTTCAGCCCCTCTCCATCTCTGCTTGGTGTTTAAATCCCATGCCAGCGTTAATTAAATCACTGGCCGAGCGGGTCTATTTTTATCCCGGTTCAAAGCCGCGCCCCGGGGGACGTCCCGCAGGACCTGCGTCTCCTTTTTTTCGGGGGGACTTCCTCGAATTCTTCTCCGTCTTAACTCGTCTGGTTCGGGGAAAACACGCGTCGCTAATGGGGTTACTGAAAAAAAAACATTTCTGACAATTTTAAGGTTTACTTCTCTATTTCAGAGCTTCCTGTGTGTGGTGAGTAGGGTGGATAAGGAGAGAGACAGACAGAGAGACAGACAGACAGAGAGACGTATAGAATTGATGCACTGCAGATTAACAAAAAATTCTGTCACCGCTACAGCTTTGGCAATGCAAACTATTTAGTATCCAGATCCTTCCTCAATGATCTCTCTCTCACACACACACACACACACACACACACACACACACACACACACACACACACACACACACACACACAC
>JAQQZT010000037.1:33681147-33697115 GCA_030068275.1 Clarias platycephalus | reverse complement strand
ACTTCTGTGTTGTGAGTAAATATTCAAACTAAAGATACGCGTCAAAACATCTTCAATAACATGACCGCATTCACAATTATCAATCAACCATTCATTCATTCATTACTTTATTCAATAATCAATCATTCATTCAATCATTTATTCAATCAATCATTTATTCAATCATTCATTCATTCAATCATTCGTCCATGTATTTATTTATTCAATAATCATTCAATCAATTGTTCATTCAATTATCATTCATTCATTCATTCATTCATTCATTCATTCCTTTATTCAATCATCCAATCATTCATTTTCCACAACACATGTCCAGTGTAGGGTCACCGGGGCTCTAATCCCACAGAGCTACAGTAGGTGACACCATTCATAGAATGCCAACCAGTCAACCCAGGGCATACACATGCTCTCTCTCTCTCTCTCTCTCTCTCTCTCTCACACACACACACACACACACATAGTCATACACTACAGAGGGAGGAAACTGGAGTACCTGGAAAAAACCCAGAAAGAAAGCACTGGGAAAACATTCACAATCCACTCATACACAGATCAGAGCCCGGATTCAAACCCCGTGGCAACACTGCAGTTTTTTTTTTATTTTTTAAATAAATAGAATAAACTAGCTGAAATGATTAATTATGCCAATAGAAGGTCCTCAGAAGGAGAGTAAGTCAAAAGTGAATGTGTGTGTGTGTGTGTGTGTGTGTGTGTGTGTGTGTGTGTGTGTGTTATATCATAGCTGGAATAAATGGTCAGTGCGTTTAAATGATTTCACAGTGTTGGATTAGGGCAATAACAAAGCCGACTCAGGCCATTAGCCGTGTAATGTGACTCCAGGGAGACACCTGATAGATCGCACACACTTACTCACACACTCAGACACACACACACACACACACACACATACAAACCTCACACATTAAAGCTGTTTGTTTTTTACACTACCTAAATGAAAAAAAGAAAAAAAGAAAAATCGATGATCCCAGATTGGCGCTAATTTGAGCCAGGATTTATAATGGTTTCAGGGCCGGATAGCGAACAGATAATCAATACGCCGCTGCCACTCGCGCGAAGCCAACGATGATTAATCTACAGCACAGCGTGAAAGAAGCAAAGCTAATAGACACAAAAGAGACAAATTATTTCCCAGCAGATGCCAGGCTCCAGGCATAAATCCAGGGAAAGTGGCTAGACGTCCTCGCCCATGCTGAACCTGATCCCGCGCGCAGATGCGGCCGTGAGTTTAATGCTAGTCGTTAATTACTTCGCCACTGGATTCGAAGTATCTGCTTTAACCTAATACTTTGACTTCCTACATTATTCAACGTCTCCGGATTCGGAAATGTCAAAAGACTTTTTAGCATCAGAGAACCTCAAGGATCTAAATTTCTAGCCAGTTTAAGGTTTAATAAGAGACGCTACAGTGAGGTTGAGACCCAAGTCTGTTTTATTTCCTGCTAGATGAGCTAGATAATTAGCTATTCAGATAAATTCTATGCTTGCTAACATTTCAGGGGTTACAAATAAAGCGCTAGCTTACAATCTTACAAGTTTTCCTACGTTACTCAGTTCTGTGGTGAAAAAGTTCTGTTTTGGAACTTTTCATTAGTAATTAAACTTAGTGTACAATTTCACCTGTACCGTCTATTCAGGGCCGCACGGACCTGGAGCCTATGCCAGGGGACTTGGGGCACGAGGCGGGTTACCGCGATTTCAGTTATCTAAATTTTGTTTACAGTAAACACGACAAAAACAACATTTTCACAATTTTTTTTTCATAAAAAAAAAAATATTTTCATGTTGTTTTTCTTTTTTCGTGTTTTCTTTGGCAGGATTTCACAGGACCGTTAACTCTTATTGTCAGACACATAGACATTTCCTTCTTGTGCTCAGGCCAGAACCTGAAAAAAAATGTGTGTGTGTGTTAGAGAGAAGGAATGCGAGAGCGACAGACAGAGGAAGCAGACAGAGACAGCCAATCTAAAATCAGACACAACGCGATGACGCAAAAGAGACATGGTAGGAAAAATTCATCAAATAGCGCACCAACGGAAACAACGAGGATAACAGCATGGACAGAACAAGAAGATGATGAAGATGATGAAGAAGAAAGATGGAAAAAAAATTGTAAATTTTGCACGAATCGCTTCAAAAAAAAGAAAAAGAAAAAGAAAAAAAAGCCTGTTCTGTTATGGTGAATTCTAACACGTGACAGTAATGACAATTACAGTGGCTCCGCCTCCTGATCGTCGCTTGGCAACACACCAAACCAATCCCAATCAGGTGTCTTCTGCTCTAATGGTGCATTAATATTTTTTTCTGAAATAGCAAGGTTTAGATTTTCACTTGCTTTTCAATGCTAACATTAAAACATCAAAATTGTTTTTACGGTTAAGCAACAATACGCTTAGATCTGTAATAATAAAATAATCAACACATTTAATCACTGTCCATCACTAATTATTTCCTATAACACCATGTCTTCTGTTGATGTCTTTTGCTCATTTTTATACTTCAACAAATTGTCAATGATTACAAATTTATTAGCTAAAAAATAACTCGCAAAACGTCTTATCCAGTTACAGTTAATGATGTGAAACATCTGCGAAACAGGTCCTTCTGTTGCTCACGTTCTAGCGGCTTGTTTTTTGTTCATTATTAGGACCAGATTAAGTGATGTAGCTTCGTCAGCTGTTACCATAGCAACAATAGCATTTCTAACAATGAATGATTTAAGGGGCCCATATTTAACGACTTCGCGCCGCCAAAGTGAGTATGTCAAGTCAAGTCAAGTTAAGTTAAGTCAGGCTTTATTGACACTTCATCCATATACAGTTTAGTATTTAGTGAAACGAAACAACGTTCCTCCAGGACCGAGGTGCTACATACAACATACATTTACAACATGCATATTCACGATATTCACTGCATATCGTACTGTGTATGACTGTGTATGTGACAAGTAAAATTTAGCTAACTTAGAGACCTAATTAGCTGGCTAGCTGTAAACTATCTAAGTTTTTTATAGAAGAGACATCAAGTGTACGTGCAAATGTGCAAACACGATTAACAAAGTGACAGTGCGACAAACATGACATTACATTACTCTGTGTTGTTGAGGTGATGAGTTGAGGTGGTGGGAGGAGCAACAGTAAACAGTAAACGTTCCGTAAGTGGCAGCAAGGATTAAAATAGTTAGTGCAAAAAAATGATCAAGTAATAAATAATGTGCAAAAGAGCATTTACGGGTTGGTGTGTGTAATAGTTTGGTAGTGTAGATCAGCGTGTTCGCGCTTGTGTTGATTAGTTGATCATAATCTGAGTGATAATGTGTGTGTGTGTGTGTGTGTGTGTGTGTGTGTGTGTGTGTGTGTGTGTGTGTGTGTGTGTTTTCTCAGTCCAGTCCCATTTTGTTGAGAGACGGATGGCTTGTGGGAAAAAAAAAGCTGTTCCACAGTCTGGATGTGTTAATGCTGCAGCCGAAACACTTTGAAGTGCATTTTAAAAATACCTCAAACTCCCGCTGTTTCGCTCCTCCTCCAAACAGGCAATTTCAGTGTTTAGGAATAAGAGCCACACCCATTTAGTTCAAACACCAGTTGTTTAATTCCTCCTCAAAACATGCAACGTCACTGTTTAGGTAATCTCCAGGTTGCTGAGAGAACCGCAGAACTGAGCAACAATCCAGCGGAAGTTTTCCTTCATATGAGGTCACAATAGGGGAGAAACCTCATTGGCTCGTTTAAGCTCTGGTCAATACAATAAGCATTTCCCCCCCCCCTGTATACACACACTGGAGACCCATCTGAATGTCTTAAAATGACTAAAAAGTGAATTTTGGACAATACTTGCCCATTATATGCCCCATACTATTGCTATTCCTGTAACATGCTAACTCAGGTCTCAAAGCGCCATGTGTTAATGCTCCATCTCAGATAATAAAGGCATTTTTCATATCTCGTGCTCCCTTTATTTCACTCCTCCACTGAATGCACTGTTTTAGTGTCTATGCAAATGAGTTACTGCTGAGCCACGCCCCACCAGAGAACAGCGCAGATGAAGGGGGCGGGATCTTCTTACTGTACACGAGGTCATAACGGGGGGGTGGGGGGTGGGGGGGAATATTATTGGTGTGTTTAAAGGCATTTTGCATGAGAGATACACTTTAATATCAACGTGTGTTTACAGTTAATAAACAGAACATGTGAAATACACGGACAAAAAAAAAAGTGACCACCTGTAGGTTCTTAGCAAGAGGCTTCCATTGGATAATTACTGGTTTAAATGCAACAAGTTATTTAGCCCTAACTGATGAAGTAAGGAGCTAATCATTTCTTAAACAACCACGTCAGAAGACGTATCCTGTGCTCATGACAGATGTCAAATTGTTGTTCTGCATCAAGCAAAGAAAACAACTAAGGAGATTGCTGAATCTCTATTGAAATGTGGTTAATAACTGTAAAGCCTATTATTAACATCTGGAACGTTAGTGGCGAACCCTCAACTTTGAGGAAGAAATGTGGTTGGAAAAATATTTTGAGTAATTGTGATACACACACACACAATGTAAAAAGACCTCAAGGGATTGGGACTAAACAACTGTGTAGCAAAAGGTTCCAGAGATTTACACCGTTCCAGACTGGTGGTGCGTCTGGGTAGGAAGAGCGGTGGATGAAGTGATGAACCCATCCATCACATGTGCCCAAGTCAGCTGACGACCTGAATGTACTGAATCACCAGGTTATGGAGTTTTTTCTTCCCTGATGGCACGAGGTATATTGCAAGACGACTCATCAGACTCAAATTGTAAAAGAGACATGGAGTCTAGACAGCTCACAGACAGAGAATTTTGGGACGAGCCGGAGAAGCTTCACGCAGCGGTCCGACTCTTCCATCGTCGATACAAAATCTTGGAGATAAATTAATGCGACTCTGGATGGAAAGAAATGTTGTGACGTTGCATAAGCTTCCCGAAATGATGCCATGGCAAGCAAAAGCTTCTTCTTTTTTTTTTTTTGGCCAGGAAGGAAGGAAGGACTGAGAAAGAAAGTAAGGAAGGATGGAGAAGGTGATTGTGAGAAAGGAAAGAGAGAAGGAAGGAAGAGGAAGGTAATTTAAGGAGGAAGAAGAAAAAGGAGACGAGAGGAAGGAGACGTAATTTAGGAAGGAAGGAAGGAAGGAAGTGAGGAATGAAGATGAACGCAAGCCAAGAAGGAAAGGGAAAGTAATGTGTTGAAAAAATGAGAAAGAAAGCAACGAAGGAATACTAATAGTAGAATGGAAGTTACAGTAATTGGGGCAGCGATGAAGGAGGGATACAGTAATGAGGAAAGGAAGGGGAAAGAAAATAAGGAAGGAAAGAAAGAGGAAGAAGTAAGAGAAAAAAGGAGATGATGAAGGATGGAAGGGAGAAGGATGGACAAAGCAATCGACGCAGAAAGGAATCAAAGAAAAAAAAAAGAAAGAAAGAAATATTAGTGCATGCAGCCATTCGGGCCAGACAGTGTATTTCATGATGAAGACATTTGTGTCATATCTAGAAAAAAATAATATCTCGTGTAAATTACATGTTTGTTTTAGGAAAAGGTTTATAACTGCTCAGGTGTCAGAGTTGTGTGTTTCATCACCAGACATGTGTGTGTGTGTGTGTGTGTGTGTGTGAAAGCAATAAGATCAGCTCCAGTTTAAGACGAGAGGGAAGTAAGCACCCTGTAATCTGCCTTAGGAATGATTCAGATGTGTATGTTCGAATCCAGCCGGCGAGTCTGTATTCAGTGTATCATAACGGCTGGAGCTCCGTCTAACTGAGATGAATGGGCACATTTTAGTTGGCGGTCTCCATGGAGAGGTCAGGAGCAGCGAGAGAGAGAGAGAGAGAGAAAGAGAAAGAGAGATGCAGTCTCGTCTGTGTTTCTCCACTGATGAGATGTGGATCTGCCTTTTTTTTTTTTCTCCCCCCTGTTCCAGGTTTTGGGTCAGACGCAGACATTTCAGATTTGTTCAGAGCAGCTTTTAAAGACATGAGGAAGAAAACAAGCAGGAGGTCACACACAAATACAAAACATGTTGATTCCAATTACAGAGAATTTGCTGAATGGTGTTATCTAATGGCCAGGTGGAAGCTCTGATATCTGTGTGTGTGTGTGTGTGTGTGTGTGTGGGATGGTAAGCTGCAGCCCATTAGAAGCAGGATGGTACACTATATTTAAGTAACTATCGATTCTTCATTTACATTCTTGCACACACACACACACACACACACACACACTCGCACATGTACAGACATTAATTAAAGAGCATTCCTATAGAATCCATCACGTAATTACTCTGCAAACGTAGCGGCGTCCTGCAAAGCTTCTGGCTTTTAGTCACTCACCCCGTGTCAAAGCCATCAACAACACACGGGTGAGACGGAGAGACAGCGAGAGAGAGAGAGACAGAGACATAAGCAGCTGTCACTAATAACCATACTGCAAAAATAAAGCAACACATCGTGCTTATTACAGACACATTAGGCTCTCAGATGGTCAAATTCCTTCCTGTCGTTTGCATAATTTATTCCTCGTTCTTTACTTCCTCCAGCGGCTTTTTCCCCCGCGTTTTACCGTCATTTACATACGCTGTCCATTTGAGGGCACTTTACTGAGTATCAGCACCATGTCTCACTTAAACTGTTAGAAATAAGGACGTGGGAAAGTTAGGGACAGGAGAAGAAAGTGAGGAAGAAAAAGGAGATGAAAGGAGAACGGAATTAGGGGAATAAGGAAGAAACGAAGAAGAAGGCGAGCGGAGAAGGAAAGAGGAAGAACTTGATCGAGAAAAGAAGGAAGGAAGGAAGGAAGGAAGGAAAAAGTCAATTAGAAATGAAGGAGAAAGAAAGTGATGACGGAAGATCAAAGTATTTGAGGCAGAAAGGAAACAAGGAAGGAAGGAAGCATGAAAGAAGAAGGAGAGTAAATGAGAACGGAAGGAGACGAAGGAAAGAATGCGGTTACAGCAGGAAGCAAGATAAGTGAGGAAGGAAGGATTTTTATCACAAAAAAGAAAAACAATGCACTGAAGCAGATTGCAATAGTCTGTGTTTCCGAAACAAGCACATCGTGTGTGTGTGTGTGTGTGTGTGTGTGTGTGTGAAACCTGTAACTGCATCGTGTTTCAGTTTACCGAATGTCGAGTAATCGAGCGCTGTATGTGTGGGAGTCGTAGTTATGAGTTATATTCAATTCCTGTTCTTTTCAATTATAGCCTCAGTTTCCAGGAGACAGAATCATCTGCTTGACATTTGAAATTAGAAAAATAGGAAATATATATATTTTAAACATATTCCCTCCATAAGTATTGGCACGCTACAGGAAAACTGGGTAACATATGAAAGAACAACACATCCAGGATTATGGATTTTCCGTCGCATCACCGTACAGGATTTTGCTATTGTACTGTTTTGTGTGTTTTTTTTTTGTTTGTTTTTTTCAAACCTTTGGATTTTTCCAACCCTTCCTTAGTTACAGTATTTGCTATTTCTTATCACTTTTACTATTGTCTGTTTACACCATTTTTGTGCGTTTAACCCATGTGACCAGATATTGATTGCTTGTATTGTTGTTTAAGCCCTGCAGTGCATGCTTCTGCCCTTTTAGATTGGATTCTGCTTTCAGTCAAGTCGATGCTGAAGATATCTTCTACTGTATCACTCAGAGTCGGGTTTTATAACACGATATTCAGACACTGTACACTTCGACGGATTTGCCTCAGTTTGGTACAGGTGATGAATCATGAACAGAAACAATAGAGTATTCTTGAACCCCATGCATATACAGAAATATATAAGGATGTGGCCTGGAGGAAAATCTGTCTAATCTGTCTTTTGAATAGGCCTGTATATACTGTATAGGCCTGTTCTCTGCTCAGCTCCAGCCCAAGAGATCTTCCTCAGCTAGTCTTCTGCTCCTGTGATGTCAAGATTGTGTGTAGAAGCATTTGTAATTCAGTAATTTCATCAATTGAGTTGTTTGTCTGTTTTTCGGCGCTGGTGATGAATCACGATTGAGATTTGTCAGAAGGTGTGAAGTAAGGACTAGAAGACATGGAGTCATGCTGCTAGAGGAAAATCATCGGTGACATGTTATTTGCGTAGCAAAATTTCTAATATAAGAGTTTTATCCCACTTATAGCCTCACGCCTCGACATATTGAAGCATGGTGGTGGAAGCATCGCGATAACGTTGAGGATTACTTTAACATTGCACCATCCTATAACGCTTAACTTGTAAAATGTTATCTTACTCTCACACACTCATACACTACAGACTATGTCTTTAAACCGGAGGACCCTGAGGAAACCCACCAAGCACAAGGAAAACATGCAAACTCCACACACATAACTTTAAACCCTTTGATGCAAGGCAGCAGTGCAAACTAATGTTCCTCCCACCCTTAAAACAGTTGTTCTTGATTTGTACCCTTTCCAGGAATGATTTTCGCCTTCCGATACAGCAGGTGGCAGTATGCACTTGGTTGTTTACGAGAGGCAATTAAACACAAAAAAAGAAGAGAGCGAGGGAGTCAATCTTCACGCTATGCCTGATATTATTGATATTTTGGGGAAAAATGTCAAAGTGTGACTTTCTGTATTTAGGTACGTCGGATCGAATCCATATCTGTTTGAATCCGTGCGCGAGAACGCTGCATCATTCCTTAGACCAGTATTTTCAGAGGATTCGGGAACAGTTCCCAAGCGCAGAACATTTGTGTTCTCACTGATCAAAATGAACCAGACTTTGGGGGGTTCTCAGAAACCTTCATGTAAAAACGCCCTTAGTGTTTTATTAGCTTCCAGCACACCTTTAAAACTTATCTTTTTATCAGAGCTTTCGGGTCGAATTAATTTTTGTAGCACTTTGAGATTTGTTTCAAATATAAAGTGCATTATAAATGAAATGTATTATTATTATTATTATTATTATTACCTGGTTTAAACTACTCAGCCTTTTCAAATAGCCGTGGTTAGAGCAGGGGAAATCAGTCAAATGTGCAGAACAGAGGGTCCTCCAGGACCAGGATCGCGACACACTGCCTTAAACCAATGCTACGTATTACTGTAATAATATGGGCTAACTTATTCGCTCGTTCTCTATCCTGTACAGGGTCGTGGGACACCGGGAGCCTATCCCATGGGGACTCGGGGCACTAGGCGGCGTATACCCTGGGAACAAGCTTGCACACATTCACTCACTCACACACTACGGGGAATTTGGACAGGCCAATTAGCCTAATCAGCATATCTTTGGACTGTGGGAGGAAACTGGAAGTAACGGAATGTTACCCGCCAGGTACAAGGATATTTCGTGTAAATCCATGGCATAAAATCCTAATCAAGTCCATTATATTTCAAGATCGTAACACTTCAAATTGTTCGAAACTTTCTTTACAAAAGTCAACAGAAAAAAATGCATTTAATCTTTAATGCATTAAGTTGCGTGATATAAAATAATCAAATCTAATGCACACTGTAATAATGCAAAATGTGATGCAGAGTGCTTAGTAAATATTGCACAGAAATAAACCAGACGAATAAAGGAACCAAGACTTCTCGAGAGGTTTTTGTAGCAACTTGGTATAATGTCTTTGTACATTCAGTGAAACAGCTCCATTTGCACTACTTGCATGGAGATACACAAACGTGGCACTATTTTTAGATATGCACAAAGCCTTAACAAAACACTAGCACACAAACCCTCAACACCACGACCTGAGGAACTGTACAAATTTACAAATTCGTTCCTGAGGTTCTCTCGCGCTCACTTTTACATTCTCACACACACACACACACACACACACACACACACACACACACACACACACACACACACACACACAGAGTAGCCAGAGTACTCTATAGTAATGTGACAGTAATGATCACGAATGCTTGTAGTTTAACTTAACATCTGGGAGACTCTGCATTGTTAAACACAGCTGGAACAGCACGTCGAATTGAATCTCATAATCTCGTTACTTAATTTTTAATCCACAGACAGATCCTTAACACAACAATCTGAGGCACTGTACACATTTTGGGTCCAACGATGGTTTGGTTCTGAGCAGCTCAGTTAAAATGAATGTGTTAAAGAGATGGTTTTCTAGGAAATCAAATGTAAACAACTTCCTTTCAAGTCACACGATATATTTGGCATCTTCCTTCTTTAGTTTTGAAATGGATCTATGAGGGTAATGTAGCTCCATAGAAGTCTACATCACACAAAATCTTTATTGTCTAGATGCAATCAATAGAATAGCAGACAAACAGGTTCATTGTTTTCTTTAGCACAAGTTGGCAAACCTCATCTGGAATTACTACTTGAGTCCCACTAAGATTTTTTTTTACATTTTTGTGCAAGAAAATGGATTGGGATCAAGCGTCCAAACCATATCTAGCTCAAAATCGATCCAAGCTAGAACTATAGTACTGTGCAAAAGTCTTGAGCCCCTCGCATTACTTCATATTGTGCTTCCAAGTGAGTCGGACTTCCTTGTATTTTGAGCAATAGCTTTTTGTCTCTCAATTACAGTCCAGTCCCTGTTCCTGAGCAGTTTCCGAGGAAGCCTATGAACCATTCAAGCATTAAAAAAAAACACCATCTACCTTAAGGCATGAACCAGTGAGAAATGATGACTTGATCAGGCTGGTGATTAGTACACTGGTGATGCTGACGTGTGCCGTAGGAACAGACGAGAGGGGAAATGAGGTTGCTGCTGAGGTTGTTACATAAACAACCACGTTTTTTAATTGTATCACCGTGCGCTTTTGCAGCCTGACACAGTGAAACATTTGTTCTTGCTTCCTCAATTTAATCTACATCATATATTTTCATGTAATATGGAAAAAAAAAAAAAAACTGGTGGCTCAAGACTTTTGCACAATTTGAGTCAAAAACATGGCTGACACTCCGCATGAATAAGGCAATGTAGAGTCAATCCAGTGTTCTACCCATTCTCTCTAGTATTCTATACAGAGTTATGTGTGAAACACAATTTGCCTGGAGCGACCTACCAAACTTTCAGACGGATTTGAACCTGTGAGTGATGAATCACTCATGTCACTTTGACATGACTTTTGTCACTTGTGGGTGAAGAGCGAGCACTACTGCTGTTGCTTTGGCTGAATTAATCTCCCCTTTTTAAACACATACAGTACAAAGAAAATAAATAGTTGCCTGTCCCTCTTGCTTCTTGCTAATGTAAGCAAAGGCAAGGCATTAAAATAGACCTTATCAGATTTTTCTTTTCTTTTCTTTTTTTCAATTCCAATTATGAACTTTAATTTGCGATACTTTCCAATAATGAGATTTAATAATAATTAGTGCGGCATGACCATAGAACTCATCAATGTCATATGATGCTTCTAATTCCTGTTAGGTACATTAGCCTCATAGACCTGGGGACTACACTTGACTGGGATTAACAACTACAATTACGGGCCAGTGGGAAATTGGGCACATTTGATTTCTCGCCAAAACTGGTTCTTTAACAAATGGAAAACGTGGAGACTGCCAAGGCTGGAAAGGAGAAAAACTCAGACCTAACGATAGGTAATGATGCCTCTGAGCTTCCATGACCTCTACAGTATACTGCATATTCATCACTCACATACAGTACATTCTTTAACCTCATTCCTCAGTGTCTAGCTCTGCATCCCACTTTTCAACAGCGTTCTGTTTGTTCATTCATCTCCTTTGTCCTCGTGAGGAGCTCAAGAGTTTCTCAAGGTACTGCTTATTCTGTTACACTGCTTATGCTGTATGTGTGTGTGTCTCCAGCCAGTGGTCCCTATTTGTCCTTTATTCAGCACCTCCAAGCAGAGCATGCTCAGTCTGGTTGCAGCTCCGTGAGTTTTACTTCTTACTCTGTGTAGTCTCTCGGGACAGCCCATTCCAAGCACAAACCACAAGCCAACAAGTGTGTGTAAGGAGTATACGTCCATGGATTGAACAACCTCCTACAGCCGTGCTCAAACGACACCACCATCCAGAGCACCGGCAGGCGCCGGTGCACATCCTCAGAGCCAAAACACCAACACAAAATCCTTTGACTGCCCTTTCAGAGGGTGAGGATTCAACAAGGGGTGTGTGTGTCGAGGCAGAGGTGCGCGTGTGACGAGACAGACGAGTACAGATTCGACGAGGTGGCTGAGCAGGATGTTGCCGCAAAGCACTGTCCGGATGCAGCAGTACCTTGAGCGAGAGACTCAAGGCTACGTAGAGAGTCACTGGGATTGGTAGGTTTAAAGAGCAATGACGGTGCATCGCTCGACTGCTCGTATCCGTTTCCCTTATGCCCCTCGTTTCCCCGTGGTGGCCGGTAAAGTGGACTGCTTGTTGTCTGACTGTCTGAATTTGAAATACCCCCGAAGCCAAACTCCTCAAATGCCCTTATGTCACCTGGTCCAGCTGAATAATAGGGCTTGCCGAGGCTGTCCGAACTTGGGGAACCATTATCTGCAACGCTCGCAGGCAGTGGTGCCAAACTGGGTGTTGGGTAAGAGTAGCCACTCATGCTGGATGTTGGCAGAGGTGTAGCTGGTGCAATGCTGGTAGAAAGGCAGGCGGCAGATGGGGACGGAGGACTATAGGGGTATCCGGTGCTTGGGTAGCCATAGGTTGGAAGGCTGGGTGAGGCGTTAGCACCATAAGTTGGCACCAAGTTGGGATGGGAGGCAACTGGGTGGAGAAGTGGCGCATTATAGGAGCCCACAGAGTGCAAGTAAGGGGCACTATAAAGGGTGCTGCTGTACTCCTGGGCACTAGTTTGGCTAGCACAGTTACTGCTGGAGAAACTGGGCTCTGGCAAGCTTCCAGCTCCAACACCAGGGGAGCTTCCCACACTCGCAGGCATGTCCGATACACTCAAGGGTGCTTTGGGGACCAGTTCTGGGACGCAGCCCAGTGGAGGGTATACGCTCTCGAGCCAGGGCTCTGCCTCGAGTTTTCTCCCTGTAAGCAAGTGTGGAGCTCTGTTAACTAGGCTGGGTGCATTTACACCGGCGGAAATGGTATGGTCCGGGTATCCGATGAGTCCATTATCGCAGGGGAGGTCTAAAATGGTGGAGTAACGTTCTGCATATCTTTTTAGCAGGTTGGAGGCAGTCAGCGCTGAGATGTCATCGTTAGCCCAGGAATGATGGTAGGATGCACCTGAAGACAAACTGGTTAACCTTTGACTGCGGAAAGGTTCGAACTTGCGGGCTGGTGAACGTGTGGTGGATGTGATGTCATAGTGCTGCTCCGCCCACTGCGGCTGCTCAGAGGCCCACTGCATTGTCACGCCTAAGAGAAAGAAATGGAAAACACACAAATAAGTGTCTATAATTTTACAATATAAAAGGATTATACAAAATAATTACAAAAAAATATGAACTAGAACACAAATCTAACATAGAATAAGAATGGACGCACAGAAGTGCGAGTTAAAAAGTAAAAACAGAATGAAGTTTTACATACTGTAGGTGGTACCATTGTTTATTCTTTACCCAGTAACATTAATTGTTTGAAGGAAACTCTCAATCCACACACAACCCACACGAAGTGAGAACACGAGGAAGAACAACAACGTAGTGGATGATATCACTGAAGTTTGATACACAGATACGGCAGAAGGCCTCATCTCAAGTGGATCAAATGAAAGCTCTTTAATGTAATCAAGAAATCTCCTATTACACAAACACACACACCCTTCCATACATGCAAATACACACCAGAAGGGAACATAATATTTCAGCGTACTGTAATAATGAACAATCAATAACGTCGCTCTCTGCATTAGCAACTGTAGCCGACGACAGCTGTCCCCCCCGGTCCCCAGAACATAATGTGTCTCAACCATTTTCTGCTTACTCACGCACACACACACACACACACACACACACACACATACGCACGCACGCACACACACCCTGACATGGATAAAAAGATTTTAGATCGTGAATACAAAGGGCTTTTATACAACTCACCATATGGGGGCGAGGGAAAGAGGGAGAGATAGAGCGCACAGAACAGATTTCCTTTTTTCATCAAGCCATTTCGGCCAATTATATCAGTCATGGGAGCGTTATTGGACAACGCCACGGCACATAAAGGCCACGCACATGGACACACACACACACACACACACACACAGATACGAGTTATGTAGAAACCCACACCCTATGTGTAGTGCCACTATTTCGGGAAGTGCTCCATTTTGTCTGAAAGCACAACAGCAATAGATTGTGTCCAAATGTTGTATCACAGCAGACACAGAATACCCATAATGCACTGGACTGTTTGAAGATGATGGATGACCTATATAGTGAGTAGGTGGTGTGGTTTCGGACACATCCAGGTTCTACCCAGCGGGAGAACAGACACTGACCTACACACATCCTCTACCGAGAGACAAACACGCTGCAGTGTCACATGAAATGAAATGAAATGTGTTTGCTCTGTAGTGCACGTTTTACTACAGTTACATACATTATTTAGGAATTTTAGTGCATTTGAACAATAATTATGCTTTAATTTGTTTAGGACATGTACAGGACAAACAACAGATATAGAAATAGAGTACATATTTACATTATGGACATAAGGACATCATAACATCATGAAGTATAACACATTTCTATGAAAACGTTCTATTTTACATTATTTATTAAATTACAATATTATTTCCACTGTATACTATATGTCTTAGGTTAATTTCCTTAAAGTGAACTTCTTTACTATTATTATTATTAGTAGTAATAATAATAATAACATAATTATATTATTATTAATTTAACTCCATTGTTAGTATAATTTACATTAGTATTAAGCTTGTTTTATTGTTCGTACAGTAACAACTGGGTTTATTCACAGTGACTTTTTCCATAAAAAGGCTCTAAATACAGGTCTTCTCTGAAGACTTTTCTGTCTATTCAGCAATTTTTGGAAGGAGTCTCCAGTGTCAATTAAAGTCAAAGTCAATTCAATGCCTGTACATAATAGCTGTAATTGTAATTATAATTTTTTTCCATTTACATATTAGGTAAATCATCTAGAGGTCAAATCACGCATGCTGCTTTGTTTGGCAGCGAAACCGCTTTTGGTGCAGATAATCACTGATTCGAGGGGAAGGAGCTGCATTTACAGCCACTATCTACCGCAATCAAAAAGCCTGACTAATTACATTCGGTTCTATCAAGCCGCTAATCCTTCTGATCGATACGCGCACACACCCCGAGGTCACTTCACACTCCCGAAGGAATTCTGCGCTTTAGATGAGACACTAGTGGTCAGCTGTGTGTTTATACACTCGCACACTGAGATCATATTCAAATTTTTTATAAATGTGAGACAAAAACTCATCAGTACTTTGATAAAAACACCTTTTTTCCGCCGTTCGTGCTAAAAAAGATGAGACGATAACAGTAATTAATTCTGCATGTAAACCTGTAAATGAGGCATGAAAGAAAGTGAAAGGCAGCGGTTGAGACGGAGTGTGTGAGGAACATCACGTCCTGTGCGGAGACAGAGAGACGCGACACAGTCTAAATTAAAGTCTCACTTTCAGAATAAACGGCAGACGGTGAAATGCGACGGTGGTGCTCCGAAAGAAGAAAGAACGCGTCCTTCAGTTTGTCTCAGACAAAAGACTACTGGCTGGACTGTTATATAACAGCTGAAGAACTGATATATATATATATATATATTTTTTTTTTTATTTTTATTTTTTTGTAAACCTTTTGCATTTTTATCAGTAAGCATCAATAAGCATCTTCACTTTAAATTTATGATTGTGAGCCTTTTTGTTAGTTAGAGACCTAGCCTTATAATACTGAGGTTTAGCTTTATATTAGTGACAGCTAGCCTTAAATAGTGAGGTTTAGCTTTATATTAGTGACAGCTAGCCTTATAATACTGAGGTTTAGCTTTATATTAGTGACAGCTAGCCTTA